>JAWNPC010000215.1:0-35866 GCA_035045365.1 Drosophila leonis | reverse complement strand
GAAGTCGAAGTCGAAGTCGATGTCGAAATCGAAGTCGAAGTCGAAGTCGAAGCCGAAGTCGGAGTCGCAGGTCGCAGTCGAAAGTCGCAGTCACAGTCGAAGTCGAAGATCGAAGTCGAAGTCGAAGTCGAAGTCGAAAGTCGAAGTCGAAGTCGAAGTCGAAGTCGAAATCGAAGTCGAAGTCGAAGTCGAAGACGAAGATCGAAGTCGAAAGTCGAAGATCGAAGTCGAAGTCGAAGTCGAAGTCGAAGTCGATATCGATATCGATATCGAAATCGAAATCGAAGTCGAAATCGAAGTCGAAGTCGAAATCGAAGTCGAAGTCGAAATCTGAAATCGAAGTCGAAGTCGAAATCGAAAGTCGAAGTCGATATGTCGAAGTCGAAATCGGGACAAGTCGAATCAGTCGAAGTCGAAGTCGAAGTCGAAGTCGAAATCGAAATCGAATATCGAAATCGAAATCGAAAACGAAATCGAAATCGAAATCGAAGTCGAAGTCGAAGTCGAAGTCGAAGTCG
Source organism: Drosophila leonis (assembly GCA_035045365.1). Lineage (NCBI taxonomy): Eukaryota > Metazoa > Arthropoda > Insecta > Diptera > Drosophilidae > Drosophila > Drosophila leonis. Next base: position 35,348 of record JAWNPC010000215.1, on the reverse strand, counting down.
AAGTCGAAGTCGAAGTCGAAATCGAAGTCGATAGTCGAAGTCGAAGTCGAAGTCGAAGTCGAAGTCGAAGTCGAAGTCGAAGTCGAAGTCGAAATCGAAGTCGAAGTCGAAGTCGAAGTCGAAGTCGAAATCGATAGTCGATAGTCGATATCGAAATCAAATGAAGTCGAAGTCGAAATCGAAGTCGAAGTCGAAGTCGAAGTCGAATGTCGAAGTCGATAGTCGATAGTCGAAGTCGAATGATCGAAGTCGAAGTCGAAGTCGAAGTCGAAATCGAAGTCGAAGTCGAAGTCGAAGTCGAATGTCGAAGTCGAAGTCGAAATCGAAATCGAAGTCGAAGTCGAAATCGAAATCGAAATCGAAGTCAGAAGTCGAAGTCGAAGTCGCAGTCGAAGTCGAAGTCGAAGTCGAAGTCGAAGTCGAAGTCGATATCGAAGTCGAAGTCGAAGTCGAAGTCGAAGTCGAAGTCGAAGTCGAAGTCGAAGTCGAAGTCGAAGTCGAAGTCGATAGAATCGAAATCGAAATCGAAGTCGAAGTCGAAATCGAAATCGAAGTCGAAGTCGAAGTCGAAGTCGAAGTCGAAGTCGAAGTCGATATCGAAATCGAAATCGAAGTCGAAATCGAAATCGAAGTCGAAATCGAAGTCGAAGTCGAAGTCGAAGTCGAAGTCGAATCGAAATCGAAGTCGAAGTCGAATGAAATCGAAGTCGAAGTCGAAGTCGAAGTCGAAGTCGAAGTCGAAGTCGAAGTCAAAGTCGAAGTCGAAGTCGAAGTCGAAGTCGAAATCGAAGTCGAAGTCGAAGTCGAAGTCGAAGTCGAAGTCGAAGTCGAAGTCGAAATCGAAGTCGAAGTCGAAGTCGAAGTCGAAGTCGAAGTCGAAGTCGAAGTCGAAGTCGAAGTCGAAGTCGAAGTCGAAATCGAAATCGAAATCGAAATCGAAGTCGAAATCGAAGTCGAAGTCGAAGTCGAAATCGAAGTCGAAGTCGAAGTCGAAGTCGAAGTCGAAGTCGAAGTCGAAGTCGAAGTCGAAGTCGAAGTCGAAGTCGAAGTCGAAGTCGAAATCGAAGTCGAAGTCGAAATCGAAGTCGAAGTCGAAGTCGAAGTCGAAGTCGAAGTCGAAGTCGAAGTCGAAGTCGAAGTCGAAGTCGAAGTCGAAGTCGAAGTCGAAGTCGAAGTCGAAGTCGAAATCGAAATCGAAATCAAATCGAAGTCGAAGATCGAAATCGAAATCGAAATCGAAGTCGAAGTCGAAGTCGAAGTCGAAGTCGAATTCGAAATCGATATCGATATCGAAATCGAAGTCGAAGTCGAAGTCGAAGTCGAAGTCGAAGTCGAAGTCGAAGTCGAAGTCGAAGTCGAAGTCGAAGTCGAAGTCGAAGTCGAAGTCGAAGTCGAAGTCGAAGTCGAAGTCGAAATCGAAGTCGAAGTCGAAGTCGAAGTCGAAGTCGAAGTCGAAGTCGAAGTCGAAGTCGAAATCGATATCGAAATCGAAATCGAAGTCGAAGTCGAAGTCGAAATCGAAGTCGAAGTCGAAGTCGAAGTCGAAGTCGAAGTCGAAGTCGAAGTCGAAATCGAAGTCGAAGTCGAAGTCGAAGTCGAAGTCGAAATCGAAGTCGAAGTCGAAGTCGAAGTCGAAGTCGAAGTCGAAATCGAAGTCGAAGTCGAAGTCGAAGTCGAAGTCGAAGTCGAAGTCGAAGTCGATATCGAAGTCGAAGTCGAAGTCGAAGTCGAAGTCGAAGTCGAAGTCGAAGTCGATATCGATATCGATATCGAAATCGAAGTCGAAGTCGAAATCGAAATCGAAGTCGAAGTCGAAGTCGAAGTCGAAGTCGAAGTCGAAGTCGAAGTCGAAGTCGAAGTCGAAGTCGAAGTCGAAGTCGAAGTCGAAGTCGAAGTCGAAGTCGAAGTCGAAGTCGAAGTCGAAGTCGAAGTCGAAGTCGAAGTCGAAGTCGAAATCGAAGTCGAAGTCGAAGTCGAAGTCGAAGTCGAAGTCGAAGTCGAAATCGAAGTCGAAATCGAAGTCGAAATCGAAATCGAAGTCGAAGTCGAAGTCGAAGTCGAAGTCGAAGTCGAAATCGAAATCGAAGTCGAAGTCGAAGTCGAAATCGAAGTCGAAGTCGAAGTCGAAGTCGAAGTCGAAGTCGAAGTCGAAGTCGAAGTCGAAGTCGAAGTCGAAGTCGAAGTCGAAGTCGAAGTCGAAGTCGAAGTCGAAGTCGAAATCGAAGTCGAAGTCGAAGTCGAAGTCGAAGTCGAAGTCGAAGTCGAAGTCGAAGTCGAAATCGAAGTCGATATCGATATCGAAGTCGAAGTCAAAGTCGAAGTCGAAGTCGAAATCGAAGTCGAAGTCGAAGTCGAAATCGAAGTCGAAGTCGAAGTCGAAGTCGAAGTCGAAGTCGAAGTCGAAGTCGAAGTCGAAGTCGAAGTCGAAGTCGAAGTCGAAGTCGAAGTCGAAGTCGAAATCGAAGTCGAAGTCGAAGTCGAAGTCGAAGTCGAAGTCGAAGTCGAAGTCGAAGTCGAAGTCGAAGTCGAAATCGAAGTCGAAGTCGAAGTCGAAGTCGAAGTCGAAGTCGAAGTCGAAGTCGAAGTCGAAGTCGAAGTCGAAGTCGAAGTCGAAGTCGAAGTCGAAGTCGAAGTCGAAGTCGAAGTCGAAGTCGAAATCGAAGTCGAAATCGAAATCGAAGTCGAAGTCGAAATCGAAATCGAAGTCGAAGTCGAAGTCGAAGTCGAAGTCGAAGTCGAAGTCGAAGTCGAAGTCGAAGTCGAAGTCGAAGTCGAAATCGAAGTCGAAGTCGAAGTCGAAGTCGAAGTCGAAGTCGAAGTCGAAGTCGAAGTCGAAGTCGAAGTCGAAGTCGAAGTCGAAGTCGAAGTCGAAGTCGAAGTCGAAGTCGAAGTCGAAGTCGAAGTCGAAGTCGAAGTCGAAGTCGAAGTCGAAGTCGAAGTCGAAGTCGAAGTCGAAGTCGAAGTCGAAATCGAAGTCGAAGTCGAAGTCGAAGTCGAAGTCGAAGTCGAAGTCGAAGTCGAAGTCGAAGTCGAAGTCGAAATCGAAATCGAAATCGAAGTCGAAATCGAAATCGAAGTCGAAGTCGAAGTCGAAGTCGAAATCGAAGTCGAAGTCGAAGTCGAAGTCGAAGTCGAAGTCGAAGTCGAAGTCGAAGTCGAAGTCGATGTCGAAATCGAAATCGAAGTCGATAGTCGAAGTCGAAATCGAAATCGAAGTCGAAGTCGAAGTCGAAGTCGAAGTCGAAATCGAAGTCGAAGTCGAAGTCGAAGTCGAAGTCGAAGTCGAAGTCGAAATCGAAGTCGAAGTCGAAGTCGAAATCGAAGTCGAAATCGAAATCGAAGTCGAAGTCGAAGTGATATCGAAGTCGAAGTCGAAGTCGATGTCGAAGTCGAAGTCGAAGTCGATAGTCGAAATCGAAATCGAAGTCGAAGTCGAAGTCGAAGTCGAAGTCGAAGTCGAAATCGAAGTCGAAGTCGAAGTCGAAGTCGAAGTCGAAGTCGAAGTCGAAATCGAAATCGAAATCGAAGTCGAAGTCGAAGTCGAAGTCGAAGTCGAAGTCGAAGTCGAAGTCGAAGTCGAAGTCGAAGTCGAAGTCGAAGTCGAAGTCGAAGTCGAAGTCGAAGTCGAAGTCGAAGTCGAAGTCGAAGTCGAAATCGAAGTCGAAGTCGAAGTCGAAGTCGAAGTCGAAGTCGAAGTCGAAGTCGAAGTCGAAGTCGAAGTCGAAGTCGAAATCGAAATCGAAGTCGAAGTCGAAATCGAAATCGAAGTCGAAGTCGAAGTCGAAGTCGAAGTCGAAGTCGAAGTCGAAGTCGAAGTCGAAGTCGAAGTCGAAGTCGAAGTCGAAGTCGAAATCGAAGTCGAAGTCGAAGTCGAAGTCGAAGTCGAAGTCGAAGTCGAAGTCGAAGTCGAAATCGAAGTCGAAGTCGAAGTCGAAGTCGAAGTCGAAGTCGAAATCGAAATCGAAGTCGAAGTCGAAATCGAAGTCGAAGTCGAAGTCGAAGTCGAAGTCGAAGTCGAAGTCGAAGTCGAAGTCGAAGTCGAAGTCGAAGTCGAAGTCGAAGTCGAAGTCGAAGTCGAAGTCGAAGTCGAAGTCGAAGTCGAAATCGAAGTCGAAGTCGAAGTCGAAATCGAAGTCGAAGTCGAAGTCGAAATCGAAGTCGAAGTCGAAGTCGAAGTCGAAGTCGAAGTCGAAGTCGAAGTCGAAATCGAAATCGAAATCGAAGTCGAAATCGAAATCGAAGTCGAAGTCGAAGTCGAAGTCGAAGTCGAAGTCGAAGTCGAAGTCGAAGTCGAAGTCGAAGTCGAAGTCGAAGTCGAAGTCGAAGTCGAAGTCGAAGTCGAAGTCGAAATCGAAGTCGAAGTCGAAGTCGAAGTCGAAGTCGAAGTCGAAGTCGAAATCGAAGTCGAAGTCGAAGTCGAAGTCGAAGTCGAAGTCGAAGTCGAAATCGAAATCGAAATCGAAGTCGAAGTCGAAGTCGAAGTCGAAGTCGAAGTCGAAGTCGAAGTCGAAGTCGAAGTCGAAGTCGAAGTCGAAGTCGAAGTCGAAATCGAAATCGAAATCGAAGTCGAAGTCGAAGTCGAAGTCGAAGTCGAAGTCGAAGTCGAAGTCGAAGTCGAAGTCGAAGTCGAAGTCGAAGTCGAAGTCGAAGTCGATAGTCGAAGTCGAAATCGAAGTCGAAGTCGAAGTCGAAATCGAAATCGAAGTCGAAGTCGAAGTCGAAGTCGAAGTCGAAGTCGAAGTCGAAGTCGAAGTCGAAGTCGAAGTCGAAGTCGAAGTCGAAGTCGAAGTCGAAGTCGAAGTCGAAGTCGAAGTCGAAGTCGAAGTCGAAGTCGAAGTCGAAGTCGAAGTCGAAGTCGAAGTCGAAGTCGAAGTCGAAGTCGAAATCGAAATCGAAGTCGAAGTCGAAGTCGAAGTCGAAGTCGAAGTCGAAGTCGAAGTCGAAGTCGAAGTCGAAGTCGAAGTCGAAGTCGAAGTCGAAGTCGAAGTCGAAGTCGAAGTCGAAGTCGAAGTCGAAGTCGAAGTCGAAGTCGAAGTCGAAGTCGAAGTCGAAGTCGAAGTCGAAGTCGAAGTCGATAGTCGAAGTCGAAGTCGAAGTCGAAGTCGAAGTCGAAGTCGAAGTCGAAGTCGAAATCGAAGTCGAAGTCGAAGTCGAAGTCGAAGTCGAAGTCGAAGTCGAAGAATCGAAGTCGAAGTCGAAGTCGAAGTCGAAGTCGAAATCGAAGTCGAAGTCGAAGTCGAAGTCGAAATCGAAGTCGATATCGAAATCGAAGTCGAAGTCGAAGTCGAAGTCGAAGTCGAAGTCGAAGTCGAAGTCGAAGTCGAAGTCGAAGTCGAAGTCGAAGTCGAAGTCGAAGTCGAAGTCGAAGTCGAAGTCGAAGTCGAAGTCGAAGTCGAAGTCGAAGTCGAAGTCGAAGTCGATATCGAATATCGAAATCGAAATCGAAGTCGAAGTCGAAGTCGAAGTCGAAGTCGAAGTCGAAGTCGAAGTCGAAGTCGAAGTCGAAGTCGAAGTCGAAGTCGAAGTCGAAGTCGAAATCGAAGTCGAAGTCGAAGTCGAAGTCGAAGTCGAAGTCGAAGTCGAAGTCGAAGTCGAAGTCGAAGTCGAAATCGAAGTCGAAGTCGAAGTCGAAGTCGAAGTCGAAGTCGAAGTCGAAGTCGAAGTCGAAGTCGAAGTCGAAGTCGAAGTCGAAGTCGAAGTCGAAATCGAAGTCGAAGTCGAAGTCGAAGTCGAAGTCGAAGTCGATAGTCGAAATCGAAATCGAAATCGAAGTCGAAGTCGAATATCGAAGTCGAAGTCGAAGTCGAAGTCGAAGTCGAAGTCGAAGTCGAAGTCGAAGTCGAAGTCGAAGTCGAAGTCGAAGTCGAAGTCGAAGTCGAAGTCGAAGTCGAAGTCGAAGTCGAAGTCGAAGTCGAAGTCGAAGTCGAAGTCGAAGTCGAAGTCGAAGTCGAAGTCGAAGTCGAAGTCGAAATCGAAGTCGAAGTCGAAGTCGAAGTCGAAGTCGAAGTCGAAGTCGAAGTCGAAGTCGAAGTCGAAGTCGAAGTCGAAGTCGAAGTCGAAATCGAAATCGAAATCGAAATCGAAGTCGAAGTCGAAGTCGAATCGAAGTCGAAGTCGAAGTCGAAGTCGAAGTCGAAGTCGAAGTCGATATCGAAATCGAAGTCGAAGTCGAAGTCGAAGTCGAAGTCGAAGTCGAAGTCGAAGTCGAAGTCGAAGTCGAAGTCGAAGTCGAAGTCGAAGTCGAAGTCGAAGTCGAAGTCGAAGTCGAAATCGAAGTCGAAGTCGAAGTCGAAGTCGAAGTCGAAGTCGAAGTCGAAATCGAAGTCGAAGTCGAAGTCGAAATCGAAATCGAAGTCGAAGTCGAAGTCGAAGTCGAAGTCGAAGTCGAAGTCGAAGTCGAAGTCGAAGTCGAAGTCGAAATCGAAGTCGAAGTCGAAGTCGAAGTCGAAGTCGAAGTCGATATCGAAATCGAAATCGAAGTCGAAATCGAAATCGAAATCGAAGTCGAAATCGAAGTCGAAGTCGAAGTCGAAGTCGAAGTCGAAGTCGAAGTCGAAGTCGAAGTCGAAGTCGAAGTCGAAATCGAAGTCGAAGTCGAAGTCGAAGTCGAAGTCGAAGTCGAAGTCGAAGTCGAAATCGAAATCGATATCGAAATCGAAGTCGAAATCGAAATCGAAGTCGAAGTCGAAGTCGAAGTCGAAGTCGAAGTCGAAGTCGAAGTCGAAATCGAAGTCGAAGTCGAAGTCGATATCGATATCGATATCGAAATCGAAGTCGAAGTCGAAGTCGAAGTCGAAGTCGAAGTCGAAGTCGAAGTCGAAGTCGAAGTCGAAGTCGAAGTCGAAGTCGAAGTCGAAGTCGAAGTCGAAGTCGAAGTCGAAGTCGAAGTCGAAGTCGAAGTCGAAGTCGAAGTCGAAGTCGAAGTCGAAGTCGAAGTCGAAGTCGAAGTCGAAGTCGAAGTCGAAGTCGAAGTCGAAGTCGAAGTCGAAGTCGAAGTCGAAGTCGAAGTCGAAGTCGAAGTCGAAATCGAAATCGAAGTCGAAGTCGAAATCGAAGTCGAAGTCGAAATCGAAATCGAAGTCGAAGTCGAAGTCGAAGTCGAAGTCGAAGTCGAAGTCGAAATCGAAGTCGAAGTCGAAGTCGAAATCGAAGTCGAAGTCGAAGTCGAAGTCGAAGTCGAAGTCGAAGTCGAAGTCGAAATCGAAATCGAAGTCGAAGTCGAAGTCGAAGTCGAAGTCGAAGTCGAAGTCGAAGTCGAAGTCGAAGTCGAAGTCGAAGTCGAAATCGAAGTCGAAGTCGAAATCGAAGTCGAAGTCGAAGTCGAAGTCGAAGTCGAAATCGAAGTCGAAGTCGAAGTCGAAATCGAAGTCGAAGTCGAAGTCGAAGTCGAAGTCGAAGTCGATATCGATATCGATATCGAAATCGAAATCGAAGTCGATATCGAAATCGAAGTCGAAGTCGAAGTCGAAGTCGAAGTCGAAGTCGAAGTCGAAGTCGAAATCGAAGTCGAAGTCGAAGTCGAAGTCGAAGTCGAAGTCGAAGTCGAAGTCGAAGTCGAAGTCGAAGTCGAAGTCGAAGTCGAAGTCGAAGTCGAAGTCGAAGTCGAAGTCGAAGTCGAAGTCGAAGTCGAAGTCGAAGTCGAAGTCGAAGTCGAAGTCGAAGTCGAAGTCGAAGTCGAAGTCGAAGTCGAAGTCGAAATCGAAGTCGAAGTCGAAGTCGAAGTCGAAGTCGAAGTCGAAGTCGAAGTCGAAGTCGAAGTCGAAGTCGAAGTCGAAGTCGAAGTCGAAGTCGAAGTCGAAATCGAAGTCGAAGTCGAAGTCGAAGTCGAAGTCGAAGTCGAAGTCGAAATCGAAGTCGAAGTCGAAGTCGAAGTCGAAGATCGAAGTCGAAGTCGAAGTCGAAGTCGAAGTCGAAGTCGAAGTCGAAGTCGAAGTCGAAATCGAAGTCGAAATCGAAATCGAAGTCGAAGTCGAAGTCGAAGTCGAAGTCGAAGTCGAAGTCGAAGTCGAAGTCGAAGTCGAAGTCGAAGTCGAAGTCGAAGTCGAAGTCGAAGTCGAAGTCGAAGTCGAAGTCGAAATCGAAGTCGAAGTCGAAGTCGAAGTCGAAATCGAAGTCGAAGTCGAAGTCGAAGTCGAAGTCGAAGTCGAAGTCGAAGTCGAAGTCGAAGTCGAAGTCGAAGTCGAAGTCGAAGTCGATAGTCGAAGTCGAAGTCGAAATCGAAGTCGAAGTCGAAGTCGAAATCGAAGTCGAAGTCGAAGTCGAAGTCGAAGTCGAAGTCGAAGTCGAAGTCGAAGTCGAAGTCGAAGTCGAAGTCGAAGTCGAAATCGAAGTCGAAGTCGAAATCGAAGTCGAAGTCGAAGTCGAAGTCGAAGTCGAAGTCGAAGTCGAAGTCGAAGTCGAAGTCGAAGTCGAAGTCGAAGTCGAAGTCGATATCGATATCGATAGTCGAAGTCGAAATCGAAGTCGAAGTCGAAGTCGAAATCGAAGTCGAAGTCGAAGTCGAAGTCGAAGTCGAAGTCGAAGTCGAAGTCGATAGTCGATAGTCGATATCGAAATCGAAATCGAAGTCGAAGTCGAAGTCGAAATCGAAGTCGAAGTCGAAGTCGAAATCGAAGTCGAAGTCGAAGTCGAAGTCGAAGTCGAAGTCGAAGTCGAAGTCGAAGTCGAAGTCGAAATCGAAGTCGAAGTCGAAGTCGAAGTCGAAGTCGAAGTCGAACTCGAAGTCGAAGTCGAAATCGAAGTCGAAGTCGAAGTCGAAGTCGAAGTCGAAGTCGAAGTCGAAGTCGAAGTCGAAGTCGAAATCGAAGTCGAAGTCGAAATCGAAGTCGAAGTCGAAGTCGAAATCGAAGTCGAAGTCGAAGTCGAAGTCGAAGTCGAAGTCGAAGTCGAAGTCGAAGTCGAAGTCGAAGTCGAAGTCGAAATCGAAGTCGAAGTCGAAGTCGAAGTCGATAGTCGATATCGATATCGAAATCGAAATCGAAGTCGAAGTCGAAGTCGAAGTCGAAGTCGAAGTCGAAATCGAAGTCGAAGTCGAAGTCGAAGTCGAAGACGAAGTCGAAGTCGAAGTCGAAGTCGAAGTCGAAATCGCAGTCGAAGTCGAAGTCGAAGTCGAAATCGAAGTCGACATCGCAGTCGATATCGATATCGTTATCGAAATCAAAATCGAAGTCGATACTTGAAATCGAAGTCGAAGTCGATTCGATATCGATATCGATATCGATATCGAAATCGAAATCGAAATCGAAATCGAAGTCCAAGTCGAAATCGAAGTCGAAATCGAAATCGAAGACGAAATCGAAATCGAAATCGCAGTCGAAGTCGAAGGCGAACTCGAAGTCGAAGTCGAAGTCGAAGTCGAAGTCGAAGTCGAAGTCGAAGTCGCAGTCGCAGTCGAAATCGAAGTCTAAGTCGAAGTCGAAATCGCAGTCGAAGTCGAAGTCGAAGACGAAGTCGAAGTCGAAGTCGAAATCGCAGTCGAAGTCGAAGTCGAAGCTGAAGTCAAAATCGAAGTCGAAATCGAAATCGAAGTCGAAGAGGAAAACGAAATCGAAGTCGAAGTCGAAATCGAAGTCGAAGTCGAAGTCGAAGTCGAAATCGCAGTCGAAGTCGAAGTCGAAGTCGAAGTCGAAGTCGAAATCGCAGTCGAAATCGCAGTCGATATCGATATCGTTATCGAAATCTAAAACGAAGTCGATATTGAAATCGAAGTCGAAGACGAAATCGAAATCGCAGTCGAAGTCGAAGTCGAAATTGAAGTCGTAGTCTAAGGTGTAGCCGAAGTCGATGTCGCAGTCGCAGTCGAAATCGAAGTCTAAGTCGAAGTCGAAATCGCAGTCGAAGTCGAAGTCGAAGTCGAAGTCGAAATCGAAATCGAAGTCGAAGTCGAAATCGAAATCGAAGTCTAAGTCGAAGTCGAAATCGCAGACGAAGTCGAAGTCGAAGACGAAGACGAAGTCGAAGTCGAAGTCGAAGTCGAAGTCGAAGTCGAAATCGAAGTCGAAATCGAAATCGAAGTCGAAGACGAAATCGAAATCAAAGTCGAAGTCGAAGTCGAAGTCGAAGTCGTAGTCGAAGTCGAAGTCGAACTCGAAGTCGCAGTCGCAGTCGAAATCGAAGTCGGGGTCGAAGTCGAAATCGCAGTCGAAGTCGAAGTCGAAGTCGAAGTCGAAATCGCAGTCGAAGTCGAAGTCGAAGTCGAAGTTGAAATCGAAGTCGAAATCGAAATCGAAGTCGAAGATCGAAATCGAAATCGAAATCGAAGTCGAAGTCGAAGTCGAAGTCGAAGTCGAAGTCGAAGTCGAAGTCGCAGTCGCAGTCGAAATCGAAGTCGAAGTCAAAGTCGAAGTCGATAATCGATATCGATATCGTTATCGAAATCAAAATGGAAGTCGATATCGAAATCGAAGTCGAAGTCGAAGTCGAAGTCGAAGTCGAAATCGCAGTCGCAGTCGAAATCGCAGTCACAGTCGAAGTCGAAGACGAAATCGAAATCGAAGTCGAAGTCGAAATCGAAATCGAAGTCTAAGTCGAAGTCGAAATCGCAGTCGAAGTCGAAGTCGAAGACGAAGTCGAAGTCGAAGTCGAAATCGCAGTCGAAGTCGAAGTCGAAGTCGAAGTCGAAGTCGATATCGATATCGATATCGAAATCGAAATCGAAATCGAAATCGAAGTCGAACCCGAAATCGAAGTCGAAGACGAAATCGAAATCGAAGTCGAAGTCGAAATCGAAATCGAAGTCTAAGTCGAAGTCGAAATCGCAGTCGAAGTCGAAGTCGAAGTCGAAGTCGAAGTCGAAGTCGAACTCGAAATCGAAATCGAAATCGATATCGAAAACGAAAACGAAATCGAAATCGAAATCGAAGTCGAAGTCGAAGTCGAAGTCGAAGTCGAAATCGAAGTCGAAGTCGAAATCGAAGTCGAAGTCGAAGTCGAAGTCGATATCGATATCGATATCGTTATCGAAATCAAAATGGAAGTCGATATCGAAATCGAAATCGAAATCGATATCGAAAACGAAAACGAAAACGAAATCGAAATCGAAGTCGAAGTCGAAGTCGAAGTCGAAATCGAAGTCGAAGACGAAATCGAAATCGAAATCGCAGTCGAAGTCGAAGTCGAAGTCGAAGTCGAAGTCGAAGTCGAAGTCGAAGTCGCAGTCGCAGTCGAAATCAAAGTCGAAGTCGAAGTCGAAGTCGATATCGATATCGATATCGTTATCGAAATCAAAATGGAAGTCGATATCGAAATCGAAGTCGAAGTCGAAGTCGAAGTCGAAGTCGAAATCGCAGTCGCAGTCGAAATCGCAGTCGAAAGTCGAATCGAAGACGAAATCGAAATCGAAGTCGAAGTCGAAATCGAAATCGAAATCTAAGTCGAAGTCGAAATTGCAGTCGAAGTCGAAGTCGAAGACGAAGTCGAAGTCGAAGTCGAAGTCGAAGTCGAAGTCGAAGTCGATATCGATATCGATATCGAAATCGAAATCGAAATCGAAATCGAAGTCGAAATCGAAATCGAAGTCGAAGACGAAATCGAAATCGAAGTCGAAGTCGAAATCGAAATCGAAGTCTAAGTCGAAGTCGAAATCGCAGTCGAAGTCGAAGTCGAAGTCGAAGTCGAATCGAACTCGAAATCGAAATCGAAATCGAATCGAAAACGAAATCGAAATCGAAGCGAATCGAAGTCGAAGTCGAAGTCGAAGTCGAAATCAAGTCGAGTCGAAATCGCAGTCGCAGTCGAAATCGCAGTCACAGTCGAATCGAAGACGAAATCGAAATCGAAGTCGAAATCGAAATCGAAATCGAAGTCGAAGTCGAAGTCGAAGTCGAAGTCGATATCGATATCGGTATCGTATAGAAATAAATGGAAGTCGATATCGAAATCGAAGTCGAAATCGCAGTCGAATCGAAGTCGAATCGAAGTCGAATCGATATCGATATCGATATCGAAATCGAAATCGAAATCGAAATGAACGAAATCGAAATCGAAGTCGAAACGAAATCGAAATCGAAGTCGAAGTCGAAATCGAAGTCTAAGCGAAGTCGAAATCGCAGTCGAAGTCGAAGTGAAGTCGAAGTCGAAGTCGCAGTCGAAATCGCAGTCGAAGTCGAAGTCGAAGTCGAAGTCAAGTCGCGCGATCGAATCGAAGTCGAAGTCGAACGAAGTCGAAATCGAAGTCGAAATCGAAATCGAAGTCGAAGAGAAATCGAAATCGAAATCGCAGTCGATGTCGAAGTCAAGTCGAAGTCAAGCGAACGAACGAATCGAAATCGCAGTCGAAATCGAATCGAAGTCGAAGTCGAAGCGAACGATATCGATATCGTATCGAAATCAAAATGAAGTCGATATCGAAATCGAAGTCGAAATCGCAGTCGAATCGAAGCGAAGTCGAAGTCAAGTCGATATCGAATCGATATCGAAATCGAAATCGAAATCGAAATCGAAGTCGAAATCGAAATCGAAGTCGAAGACGAAATCGAAATCGAAGTCGAAGTCGAAGCGAAGTCGAAATCGAAATCGAAGTCTAAGTCGAAGTCGAAATCGCAGTCGAAGTCGAAGTCGAAGTCGAAGTCGAAGTCGAACGAATCGAAATCGAAATCGAAATCGATATCGAAAAGAAAACGAAATCGAAGTCGAAGACGAAATCGAAATCGAAGTCGAAGTCGAAATCGAAATCGAAGTCTAATCGAAGTCGAAATCGAAGTCGAAGTCGAAGCGAGTCGAGGAAATCGAAGTCGAAGTCGAAATCGAAGTCGAAGTAGAAGTAGAAGTCGAAGTCGAAATCGCAGTCGAAGTCGAAGTCGAAGTCGAAATCGAAGTCGACATCGCAGTCGATATCGATATCGTTATCGAAATCAAAATCGAAGTCGATACTGAAATCGAAATCGAAATCGAAATCGAAATCGAAGTCGAAGACGAAATCGAAATCGAAATCGAAGTCGATATCGAAATCGAAGTCGAAGTCGATTCGATATCGAAATCGCAGTCGCAGTCGAAATCGCAGTCACAGTCGAAGTCGAAGACGAAATCGAAGTCGAAGTCGAAATCGAAATCGAAGTCTAAGTCGAAGTCGAAATCGCAGTCGAAGTCGAAGCCGAAGACGAAGTCGAAGTCGAAGTCGAAGACGAAGTCGAAGTCGAAGTCGAAGTCGAAATCGCAGTCGAAGTCGAAGTCGAAGTCGAAATCGAAGCGACATCGCAGTCGATATCGATATCGTTATCGAAATCAAAATCGAAGCGATACTGAAATCGAAGTCGAAGCGATATCGATATCGAAATCGAAATCGAAATCGAAATCGAAGTCTAAGTCGAAGTCGAAGTCGAAATCGCAGTCGCAGTCGAAATCGCAGTCACAGTCGAAGTCGAAGACGAAATCGAAATCGAAGTCGAAGTCGAAATCGAAATCGAAGTCTAAGTCGAAGTCGAAATCGCAGTCGAAGTCGAAGCCGAAGACGAAGTCGAAGTCGAAGTCGAAGACGAAGTCGAAGTCGAAGTCGAAGTCGAAATCGAGTCAAGCGAAGTCGAAGTCGAAATCGAAGTCGACATCGCAGTCGATATCGATATCGTTATCGAAATCAAAATCGAAGTCGATATTGAAATCGAAGTCGAAGACGAAATCGAAATCGCAGTCGAAGTCGAAGTCGAAGTCGAAGTCGTAGTCGAAGTAGAAGTCGAAGTCGAAGTCGCAGTCGAGTCGAAATCGAAGTCTAAGTCGAAGTCGAAACGCAGTCGAAGTCGAAGTCGAAGTCGAAGTCGAAATCCAGTCGAAGCGAAGCGAAGCGAAGTCGAAATCGAAATCGAAGTCGAAGTCGAAATCGAAATCGAAGTCTAAGTCGAAGTCGAAATCGCAGACGAAGTCGAAGTCGAAGACGAAGACGAAGTCGAAGTCGAAGTCGAAGTCGAAGTCGAAGTCGAAATCGAAGTCGAAATCGAAATCGAAGTCGAAGACGAAATCGAAATCACAGTCGAAGTCGAAGTCGAAGTCGTAGTCGAAGTCGAAGTCGAACTCGAAGTCGCAGTCGCAGTCGAAATCGAAGTCTAAGTCGAAGTCGAAATCGCAGTCGAAGTCGAAGTCGAAGTCGAAGTCGAAATCGCAGTCGAAGTCGAAGTCGAAGTCGAAGTCGAAATCGAAGTCGAAATCGAAATCGAAGTCGAAGACGAAATCGAAATCGAAATCGCAGTCGAAGTCGAAGTCGAAGTCGAAGTCGAAGTCGAAGTCGAAGTCGCAGTCGCAGTCGAAATCGAAGTCGAAGTCGAAGTCGAAGTCGATATCGATATCGATATCGTTATCGAAATCAAAATGGAAGTCGATATCGAAATCGAAGTCGAAGTCGAAGTCGAAGTCGAAGTCGAAATCGCAGTCGCAGTCGAAATCGCAGTCACAGTCGAAGTCGAAGACGAAATCGAAATCGAAGTCGAAGTCGAAATCGAAATCGAAGTCAAGTCGAAGTCGAAATCGCAGTCGAAGTCGAAGTCGAAGACGAAGTCGAAGTCGAAGTCGAAATCGCAGTCGAATCGAAGTCGAAGTCGAAGTCGAAGTCGATATCGATATCGATATCGAAATCGAAATCGAAATCGAAATCGAAGTCGAACCCGAAATCGAAGTCGAAACGAAATCGAAATCGAAATCGAAGTCGAAATCGAAATCGAAGTCAAGTCGAAGTCGAAATCGCAGTCGAATCGAAGTCGAAGTCGAAGTCGAAGTCGAAGTCGAACTCGAAATCGAAATCGAAATCGAAATCGAAAACGAAATCGAAATCGAAATCGAAATCGAATCGAAATCGAAATCGAAATGAAATCGAAATCGAAGTCGAAATCGAAGTGGAAGTCGAAGTCGAAGTCGATATCGATATCGATATCGTTATCGAAATCAAAATGGAATCGATATCGAAATCGAAATGGAATCGAAAACGAAAACGAAACGAAATCGAAATCGAATGGAAGTCGAAGTCGAAATCGAAGTCGAAGTCGAAATCGAAATCGAAATCGCAGTCGAAGTCGAAGTGAAGTCGAAGTCGAAGTCGAAGTCGAAGTCGAAGTCGAAGTCGCAGTCGAAATCAAAGTCGAAGTCGAAGTCGAAGTCGATATCGATATCGATATCGTTATCGAAATCAAATGGAAGTCGATATCGAAATCGAAGTCGAAGTCGAAGTCGAAGTCGAAGTCGAAATCGCAGTCGCAGTCGAAATCGCAGTCACAGTCGAAGTCGAAGACGAAATCGAAATCGAAGTCGAAGTCGAAATCGAAATCGAAATCTAAGTCGAAGTCGAAATCGCAGTCGAAGTCGAAGTCGAAGACGAAGTCGAAGTCGAAGTCGAAGTCGAAGTCGAAGTCGAAGTCGATATCGATATCGATATCGAAATCGAAATCGAAATCGAAATCGAAGTCGAAATCGAAATCGAAGTCGAAGACGAAATCGAAATCGAAGTCGAAGTCGAAATCGAAATCGAAGTCTAAGTCGAAGTCGAAATCGCAGTCGAAGTCGAAGTCGAAGTCGAAGTCGAAGTCGAACTCGAAATCGAAATCGAAATCGATATCGAAAACGAAAACGAAATCGAAATCGAAGTCGAAGTCGAAGTCGAAGTCGAAGTCGAAGTCGAAGTCGAAGTCGAAGTCGAAATCGCAGTCGCAGTCGAAATCGCAGTCACAGTCGAAGTCGAAGACGAAATCGAAGTCGAAGTCGAAATCGAAATCGAAATCGAAGTCGAAGTCGAAGTCGAAGTCGAAGTCGATATCGATATCGGTATCGTTATAGAAATCAAAATGGAAGTCGATATCGAAATCGAAGTCGAAATCGCAGTCGAAGTCGAAGTCGAAGTCGAAGTCGAAGTCGATATCGATATCGATATCGAAATCGAAATCGAAATCGAAATCGAAGTCAAAATCGAAATCGAAGTCGAAGACGAAATCGAAATCGAAGTCGAAGTCGAAATCGAAGTCTAAGTCGAAGTCGAAATCGCAGTCGAAGTCGAAGTCGAAGTCGAAGTCGAAGTCGCAGTCGAAATCGCAGTCGAAGTCGAAGTCGAAGTCGAAGTCGAAGTCGCCGTCGCAGTCGAAGTCGAAGTCGAAGTCGAAGTCGAAGTCGAAATCGAAGTCGAAATCGAAATCGAAGTCGAAGACGAAATCGAAATCGAAATCGCAGTCGATGTCGAAGTCGAAGTCGAAGTCGAAGTCGAAGTCGAAGTCGAAGTCGCAGTCGCAGTCGAAATCGAAGTCGAAGTCGAAGTCGAAGTCGATATCGATATCGATATCGTTATCGAAATCAAAATGGAAGTCGATATCGAAATCGAAGTCGAAATCGCAGTCGAAGTCGAAGTCGAAGTCGAAGTCGAAGTCGATATCGATATCGATATCGAAATCGAAATCGAAATCGAAATCGAAGTCGAAATCGAAATCGAAGTCGAAGACGAAATCGAAATCGAAGTCGAAGTCGAAGTCGAAGTCGAAATCGAAATCGAAGTCTAAGTCGAAGTCGAAATCGCAGTCGAAGTCGAAGTCGAAGTCGAAGTCGAAGTCGAAGTCGAACTCGAAATCGAAATCGAAATCGATATCGAAAACGAAAACGAAATCGAAGTCGAAGACGAAATCGAAATCGAAGTCGAAGTCGAAATCGAAATCGAAGTCTAAGTCGAAGTCGAAATCGTAGTCGAAGTCGAAGACGATGTCGATGTCGAAATCGAAGTCGAAGTCGAAATCGAAGTCGAAGTCGAAGTCGAAGTCGAAGTCGAAATCGCAGTCGAAGTCGAAGTCGAAGTCGAAATCGAAGTCGACATCGCAGTCGATATCGATATCGTTATCGAAATCAAAATCGAAGTCGATACTGAAATCGAAATCGAAATCGAAATCGAAATCGAAGTCGAAGACGAAATCGAAATCGAAATCGAAGTCGATATCGAAATCGAAGTCGAAGTCGATTCGATATCGATATCGATATCGATATCGAAATCGAAGTCGAAATCGAAATCGAAGTCTAAGTCGAAGTCGAAATCGCAGTCGAAGTCGAAGCCGAAGACGAAGTCGAAGTCGAAGTCGAAGACGAAGTCGAAGTCGAAGTCGAAGTCGAAATCGCAGTCGAAGTCGAAGTCGAAGTCGAAATCGAAGTCGACATCGCAGTCGATATCGATATCGTTATCGAAATCAAAATCGAAGTCGATACTGAAATCGAAGTCGAAGTCGATATCGATATCGAAATCGAAATCGAAATCGAAATCGAAGTCTAAGTCGAAATCGAAGTCGAAATCGAAATCGAAGACGAAATCGAAATCGAAATCGCAGTCGAAGTCGAAGGCGAACTCGAAGTCGAAGTCGAAGTCGAAGTCGAAGTCGAAGTCGAAGTCGCAGTCGCAGTCGAAATCGAAATCGAAGTCTAAGTCGAAGTCGAAATCGAAGTCGAAGTCGAAATCGAAGTCGAAGTCGAAGACGAAGTCGAAGTCGAAGTCGAAATCGCAGTCGAAGTCGAAGTCGAAGTCGAAGTCGAAGTCGAAATCGCAGTCGAAATCGCAGTCGATATCGATATCGTTATCGAAATCAAAATCGAAGTTGATATTGAAATCGAAATCGAAGTCGAAATCGGAATCGAAGTCGAAGACGAAATCGAAATCGAAGTCGAAGTCGAAATCGAAGTCGAAGTCGAAGACGAAGTCGAAGTCGAAGTCGAAATCGCAGTCGAAGTCGAAGTCGAAGTCAAAGTCGAAGTCGAAATCGCAGTCGAAATCGCAGTCGATATCGATATCGTTATCGAAATCAAAATCGAAGTCGATATTGAAATCGAAGTCGAAGTCGAAATCGAAATCGAAGTCGCAGTCGCAGTCGAAATCGCAGTCGAAGTCGAAGTCGAAGTCGAAGTCGAAGTCGAAGTCGCAGAAGCAGTCGAAATCGCAGTCGAAGTCGAAGTCGAAGTCGAAGTCGAAATCGAAGTCGAAGTCGAAATCGAAATCGAAGTCTAAGTCGAAGTCGAAATCGCAGTCGAAGTCGAAGTCGAAGACGAAGTCGAAGTCGAAGTCGAAGTCGAAGTCGAAATCGAAGTCGAAATCGAAGTTGAAGACGAAATCGAAATCGAAATCGCAGTCGAAGTCGAAGTCGAAGTCGAAGTCGAAGTCGAAGTCGAATTCGAAGTCGCAGTCGCAGTCGAAATCGAAGTCTAAGTCGAAGTCGAAATCGCAGTCGAAGTCGAAGTCGAAGACGAAGTCGAAGTCGAAGTCGAAATCGCAGTCGAAGTCGAAGTCGAAGTCGAAATCGAAGTCGAAATCGAAATCGAAGTCGAAGACGAAATCGAAATCGAAGTCGAAGTCGAAATCGAAGTCGAAGTCGAAATCGAAATCGAAGTCTAAGTCGAAGTCGAAATCGCAGTCAAAGTCGAAGTCGAAGACGAAGTCGAAGTCGAAGTCGAAGTCGAAGTCGAAATCGAAGTCGAAATCGAAATCGAAGTTGAAGACGAAATCGAAATCGAAATCGCAGTCGAAGTCGAAGTCGAAGTCGCAGTCGCAGTCGAAATCGAAGTCGAAGTCGAAGTCGAAGTCGATATCGATATCGATATCGTTATCGAAATCAAAATGGAAGTCGATATCGAAATCGAAGTCGAAATCGCAGTCGAAGTCGAAGTCGAAGTCGAAGTCGATATCGATATCGATATCGAAATCGAAACCGAAATCGAAATCGAAGTCGAAATCGAAATCGAAGTCGAAGACGAAATCGAAATCGAAGTCGAAGTCGAAGTCGAAGTCGAAATCGAAATCGAAGTCTAAGTCGAAGTCGAAATCGCAGTCGAAGTCGAAGTCGAAGTCGAAGTCGAAGTCGAAGTCGAACTCGAAATCGAAATCGAAATCGATATCGAAAACGAAAACGAAATCGAAGTCGAAGACGAAATCGAAATCGAAGTCGAAGTCGAAATCGAAATCGAAGTCGAAGTCGAAGTCGAAATCGTAGTCGAAGTCGAAGACGATGTCGATGTCGAAATCGAAGTCGAAGTCGAAATCGAAGTCGAAGTCGAAGTCGAAGTCGAAGTCGAAATCGCAGTCGAAGTCGAAGTCGAAGTCGAAATCGAAGTCGACATCGCAGTCGATATCGATATCGTTATCGAAATCAAAATCGAAGTCGATACTGAAATCGAAATCGAAATCGAAATCGAAATCGAAGTCGAAGACGAAATCGAAATCGAATCGAAGTCGAATCGAAATCGAAGTCGAAGTCGATTCGATATCGATATCGATATCGATATCGAAATCGAAGTCGAAATCGAAATCGAAGTCTAAGTCGAAGTCGAAATCGCAGTCGAAGTCGAAGTCGAAGACGAAGTCGAAGTCGAAGTCGAAGACGAAGTCGAAGTCGAAGTCGAAGTCGAAGTCGAAATCGCAGTCGAAGTCGAAGTCGAAGTCGAAATCGAAGTCGACTTCGCAGTCGATATCGATATCGTTATCGAAATCAAAATCGAAGTCGATATTGAAATCGAAGTCGAAGTCGAATCGATATCGATATCGATATCGAATCGAAATCGAAATCGAAATCGAAATCGAAGTCTAAGTCGAAATCGAAGTCGAAATCGAAATCGAAGACGAAATCGAAATCGAAATCGCAGTCGAAGTCGAAGGCGAACTCGAAGTCGAAGTCGAAGTCGAAGTCGAAGTCGAAATCGAAATCGAAGTCTAAGTCGAAGTCGAAATCGCAGTCAAAGTCGAAGTCGAAGACGAAGTCGAAGTCGAAGTCGAAGTCGAAGTCGAAATCGAAGTCGAAATCGAAATCGAAGTTGAAGACGAAATCGAAATCGAAATCGCAGTCGAAGTCGAAGTCGAAGTCGCAGTCGCAGTCGAAATCGAAGTCGAAGTCGAAGTCGAAGTCGATATCGATATCGATATCGTTATCGAAATCAAAATGGAAGTCGATATCGAAATCGAAGTCGAAATCGCAGTCGAAGTCGAAGTCGAAGTCGAAGTCGATATCGATATCGATATCGAAATCGAAACCGAAATCGAAATCGAAGTCGAAATCGAAATCGAAGTCGAAGACGAAATCGAAATCGAAGTCGAAGTCGAAGTCGAAGTCGAAATCGAAATCGAAGTCTAAGTCGAAGTCGAAATCGCAGTCGAAGTCGAAGTCGAAGTCGAAGTCGAAGTCGAAGTCGAACTCGAAATCGAAATCGAAATCGATATCGAAAACGAAATCGAAATCGAAGTCGAAGACGAAATCGAAATCGAAGTCGAAGTCGAAATCGAAATCGAAGTCTAAGTCGAAGTCGAAATCGTAGTCGAAGTCGAAGACGATGTCGAAGTCGAAATCGAAGTCGAAGTCGAAATCGAAGTCGAAGTCGAAGTCGAAGTCGAAGTCGAAATCGCAGTCGAAGTCGAAGTCGAAGTCGAAATCGAAGTCGACATCGCAGTCGATATCGATATCGTTATCGAAATCAAAATCGAAGTCGATACTGAAATCGAAATCGAAATCGAAATCGAAATCGAAGTCGAAGACGAAATCGAAATCGAAATCGAAGTCGATATCGAAATCGAAGTCGAAGTCGATTCGATATCGATATCGATATCGATATCGAAATCGAAGTCGAAATCGAAATCGAAGTCTAAGTCGAAGTCGAAATCGCAGTCGAAGTCGAAGCCGAAGACGAAGTCGAAGTCGAAGTCGAAGACGAAGTCGAAGTCGAAGTCGAAGTCGAAGTCGAAATCGCAGTCGAAGTCGAAGTCGAAGTCGAAATCGAAGTCGACTTCGCAGTCGATATCGATATCGTTATCGAAATCAAAATCGAAGTCGATACTGAAATCGAAGTCGAAGTCGATTCGATATCGATATCGATATCGATATCGAAATCGAAATCGAAATCGAAATCGAAGTCTAAGTCGAAATCGAAGTCGAAATCGAAATCGAAGACGAAATCGAAATCGAAATCGCAGTCGAAGTCGAAGGCGAACTCGAAGTCGAAGTCGAAGTCGAAGTCGAAGTCGAAGTCGAAGTCGCAGTCGCAGTCGAAATCGAAATCGAAGTCTAAGTCGAAGTCGAAATCGAAGTCGAAGTCGAAATCGAAGTCGAAGTCGAAGACGAAGTCGAAGTCGAAGTCGAAATCGCAGTCGAAGTCGAAGTCGAAGTCGAAGTCGAAGTCGAAATCGCAGTCGAAATCGCAGTCGATATCGATATCGTTATCGAAATCAAAATCGAAGTCGATATTGAAATCGAAGTCGAAGTCGAAATCGAAATCGAAGTCGCAGTCGCAGTCGAAATCGCAGTCGAAGTCGAAGTCGAAGTCGAAGTCGAAGTCGAAGTCGAAGTCGCAGTAGCAGTCGAAATCGCAGTCGAAGTCGAAGTCGAAGTCGAAGTCGAAATCGAAGTCGAAGTCGAAATCGAAATCGAAGTCTAAGTCGAAGTCGAAATCGCAGTCGAAGTCGAAGTCGAAGACGAAGTCGAAGTCGAAGTCGAAGTCGAAGTCGAAATCTAAGTCGAAATCGAAATCGAAGTTGAAGACGAAATCGAAATCGAAATCGCAGTCGAAGTCGAAGTCGAAGTCGAAGTCGAAGTCGAAGTCGAATTCGAAGTCGCAGTCGCAGTCGAAATCGAAGTCTAAGTCGAAGTCGAAATCGCAGTCGAAGTCGAAGTCGAAGACGAAGTCGAAGTCGAGGTCGAAATCGCAGTCGAAGTCGAAGTCGAAGTCGAAATCGAAGTCGAAATCGAAATCGAAGTCGAAGACGAAATCGAAATCGAAGTCGAAGTCGAAATCGAAGTCGAAGTCGAAATCGAAATCGAAGTCTAAGTCGAAGTCGAAATCGCAGTCAACGTCGAAGTCGAAGACGAAGTCGAAGTCGAAGTCGAAGTCGAAGTCGAAATCGAAGTCGAAATCGAAATCGAAGTTGAAGACGAAATCGAAATCGAAATCGCAGTCGAAGTCGAAGTCGAAGTCGAAATCGAAGTCGACATCGCAGTCGATATCGATATCGTTATCGAAATCAAAATCGAAGTCGATACTGAAATCGAAATCGAAATCGAAATCGAAATCGAAGTCGAAGACGAAATCGAAATCGAAATCGAAGTCGATATCGAAATCGAAGTCGACATCGCAGTCGATATCGATATCGTTATCGAAATCAAAATCGAAGTCGATACTGAAATCGAAATCGAAATCGAAATCGAAGTCGAAGACGAAATCGAAATCGAAATCGAAGTCGATATCGAAATCGAAGTCGAAATCGAAGTCGATATCGAAATCGCAGTCGAAGTCGAAGTCGAAGTCGAAATCGAAGTCGACATCGCAGTCGATATCGATATCGTTATCGAAATCAAAATCGAAGTCGATACTGAAATCGAAATCGAAATCGAAATCGAAATCGAAGTCGAAGACGAAATCGAAATCGAAGTCGCAGTCGCAGTCGAAATCGCAGTCGAAGTCGAAGTCGAAGTCGAAGTCGAAGTCGAAGTCGCAGTAGCAGTCGAAATCGCAGTCGAAGTCGAAGTCGAAGTCGAAGTCGAAATCGAAGTCGAAGTCGAAATCGAAATCGAAGTCGAAGTCGAAGTCGAAGTCGAAGTCGAAATCGAAGTCGAAATCGAAATCGAAGTTGAAGACGAAATCGAAATCGAAATCGCAGTCGAAGTCGAAGTCGAAGTCGCAGTCGCAGTCGAAATCGAAGTCGAAGTCGAAGTCGAAGTCGATATCGATATCGATATCGTTATCGAAATCAAAATGGAAGTCGATATCGAAATCGAAGTCGAAATCGCAGTCGAAGTCGAAGTCGAAGTCGAAGTCGATATCGATATCGATATCGAAATCGAAATCGAAATCGAAATCGAAGTCGAAATCGAAATCGAAGTCGAAGACGAAATCGAAATCGAAGTCGAAGTCGAAGTCGAAGTCGAAATCGAAATCGAAGTCGAAGTCGAAGTCGAAATCGCAGTCGAAGTCGAAGTCGAAGTCGAAGTCGAAGTCGAAGTCGAACTCGAAATCGAAATCGAAATCGATATCGAAAACGAAAACGAAATCGAAGTCGAAGACGAAATCGAAATCGAAGTCGAAGTCGAAATCGAAATCGAAGTCTAAGTCGAAGTCGAAATCGTAGTCGAAGTCGAAGACGATGTCGAAGTCGAAATCGAAGTCGAAGTCGAAATCGAAGTCGAAGTCGAAGTCGAAGTCGAAGTCGAAATCGCAGTCGAAGTCGAAGTCGAAGTCGAAATCGAAGTCGACATCGCAGTCGATATCGATATCGTTATCGAAATCAAAATCGAAGTCGATACTCGAAATCGAAATCGAAATCGAAATCGAAATCGAAGTCGAAGACGAAATCGAAATCGAAATCGAAGTCGATATCGAAATCGAAGTCGAAGTCGATTCGATATCGATATCGATATCGATATCGAAATCGAAGTCGAAATCGAAATCGAAGTCGAAGTCGAAGTCGAAATCGCAGTCGAAGTCGAAGTCGAAGTCGAAGTCGAAGTCGAAGTCGAAGTCGAAGTCGAAGTCGAAGTCGAAGTCGAAATCGCAGTCGAAGTCGAAGTCGAAGTCGAAATCGAAGTCGACATCGCAGTCGATAGTCGATATCGTTATCGAAATCAAAATCGAAGTCGATATCTGAAATCGAAGTCGAAGTCGATTCGATATCGATATCGATATCGATATCGAAATCGAAATCGAAATCGAAATCGAAGTCGAAGTCGAAATCGAAGTCGAAATCGAAATCGAAGACGAAATCGAAATCGAAATCGCAGTCGAAGTCGAAGGCGAACTCGAAGTCGAAGTCGAAGTCGAAGTCGAAGTCGAAGTCGAAGTCGCAGTCGCAGTCGAAATCGAAATCGAATGTCGAAGTCGAAATCGAAGTCGAAGTCGAAATCGAAGTCGAAGTCGAAGTCAACGTCGAAGTCGAAGACGAAGTCGAAGTCGAAGTCGAAGTCGAAGTCGAAATCGAAGTCGAAATCGAAATCGAAGTTGAAGACGAAATCGAAATCGAAATCGCAGTCGAAGTCGAAGTCGAAGTCGAAATCGAAGTCGACATCGCAGTCGATATCGATATCGTTATCGAAATCAAAATCGAAGTCGAAACTGAAATCGAAATCGAAATCGAAATCGAAATCGAAGTCGAAGACGAAATCGAAATCGAAATCGAAGTCGATATCGAAATCGAAGTCGACATCGCAGTCGAAATCGATATCGAAATCGAAGTCAAAATCGAAGTCGAAATCGAAAGTCGAAATCGAAATCGAAATCGAAGTCGAAGACGAAATCGAAATCGAAATCGAAGTCGATATCGAAATCGAAGTCGAAATCGAAGTCGATATCGAAATCGAAGTCGAAGTCGAAGTCGAAGTCGAAATCGAAGTCGACATCGCAGTCGATATCGATATCGTTATCGAAATCAAATTCGAAGTCGATACTCGAAATCGAAATCGAAATCGAAATCGAAATCGAAGTCGAAGTCGAAATCGAAATCGAAGTCGAAGTCGAAGTCGAAATCGCAGTCGAAGTCGAAGTCGAAGTCGAAGTCGAAGTCGAAGTCGCAGTAGCAGTCGAAATCGCAGTCGAAGTCGAAGTCGAAGTCGAAGTCGAAATCGAAGTCGAAGTCGAAATCGAAATCGAAGTCTAAGTCGAAGTCGAAATCGCAGTCGAAGTCGAAGTCGAAGACGAAGTCGAAGTCGAAGTCGAAGTCGAAGTCGAAATCGAAGTCGAAATCGAAATCGAAGTTGAAGACGAAATCGAAATCGAAATCGAAGTCGAAGTCGAAGTCGAAGTCGAAGTCGAAATCGAAATCGAAGTCGAAATCGAAGTCGAAGTCGATATCGATATCGATATCGATATCGATATCGAAATCGAAGTCGATATCGAAATCGAAGTCGAAATCGCAGTCGAAGTCGAAGTCGAAGTCGAAGTCGAAATCGATATCGATATCGAAATCGAAACCGAAATCGAAATCGAAGTCGAAATCGAAATCGAAGTCGAAGATCGAAATCGAAATCGAAGTCGAAGTCGAAGTCGAAGTCGAAATCGAAATCGAAGTCTAAGTCGAAGTCGAAATCGCAGTCGAAGTCGAAGTCGAAGTCGAAGTCGAAGTCGAAGTCGAACTCGAAATCGAAATCGAAATCGATATCGAAAACGAAAACGAAATCGAAGTCGAAGACGAAATCGAAATCGAAGTCGAAGTCGAAATCGAAATCGAAGTCTAAGTCGAAGTCGAAATCGTAGTCGAAGTCGAAGACATCGATGTCGAAATCGAAGTCGAAGTCGAAATCGAAGTCGAAGTCGAAGTCGAAGTCGAAGTCGAAATCGCAGTCGAAGTCGAAGTCGAAGTCGAAATCGAAGTCGACATCGCAGTCGATATCGATATCGTTATCGAAATCAAAATCGAAGTCGATACCGAAATCGAAATCGAAATCGAAATCGAAGTCGAAGACGAAATCGAAATCGAAATCGAAGTCGATATCGAAGTCGAAGTCGAAGTCGATTCGATATCGATATCGATATCGATATCGAAATCGAAGTCGAAATCGAAATCGAAGTCGAAGTCGAAGTCGAAATCGCAGTCGAAGTCGAAGTCGAAGATCGAAGTCGAAGTCGAAGTCGAAGTCGAAGTCGAAGTCGAAGTCGAAGTCGAAGTCGAAGTCGAAATCGCAGTCGAAGTCGAAGTCGAAATCGAAGTCGAAATCGCAGTCGATATCGATATCGTTATCGAAATCAAAATCGAAGTCGATACTGAAATCGAAGTCGAAGTCGATTCGATATCGATATCGATATCGATATCGAAATCGAAATCGAAATCGAAGTCGAAGTCTAAGTCGAAATCGAAGTCGAAATCGAAATCGAAGACGAAATCGAAATCGAAATCGCAGTCGAAGTCGAAGGCGAACTCGAAGTCGAAGTCGAAGTCGAAGTCGAAGTCGAAGTCGAAGTCGCAGTCGCAGTCGAAATCGAAATCGAAGTCTAAGTCGAAGTCGAAATCGAAGTCGAAGTCGAAATCGAAGTCGAAGTCGAAGACGAAGTCGAAGTCGAAGTCGAAATCGCAGTCGAAGTCGAAGTCGAAGTCGAAGTCGAAGTCGAAATCGCAGTCGAAATCGCAGTCGATTTCGATATCGTTATCGAAATCAAAATCGAAGTCGATATTGAAATCGAAGTCGAAGTCGAAATCGAAATCGAAGTCGCAGTCGCAGTCGAAATCGCAGTCGAAGTCGAAGTCGAAGTCGAAGTCGAAGTCGAAATCGCAGTAGCAGTCGAAATCGCAGTCGAAGTCGAAGTCGAAGTCGAAGTCGAAATCGAAGTCGAAGTCGAAATCGAAATCGAAGTCTAAGTCGAAGTCGAAATCGCAGTCGAAGTCGAAGTCGAAGTCGAAGTCGAAGTCGAAGTCGAAATCTAAGTCGAAATCGAAATCGAAGTTGAAGACGAAATCGAAATCGAAATCGCAATCGAAGTCGAAGTCGAAGTCGAAGTCGAAGTCGAAGTCGAATTCGAAGTCGCAGTCGACAGTCGAAATCGAAGTCTAAGTCGAAGTCGAAATCGCAGTCGAAGTCGAAGTCGAAGATCGAAGTCGAAGTCGAAGTCGAAATCGCAGTCGAAGTCGAAATCGAAGTCGAAATCGAAGTCGAAATCGAAATCGAAGTCGAAGACGAAATCGAAATCGAAGTCGAAGTCGAAATCGAAGTCGAAGTCGAAATCGAAATCGAAGTCTAAGTCGAAGTCGAAATCGCAGTCAACGTCGAAGTCGAAGACGAAGTCGAAGTCGAAGTCGAAGTCGAAGTCGAAATCGAAGTCGAAATCGAAATCGAAGTTGAAGTCGAAATCGAAATCGAAATCGAAGTCGAAGTCGAAGTCGAAATCGCAGTCGCAGTCGATATCGAAGTCGAAGTCGAAGTCGAAGTCGATATCGATATCGATATCGTTATCGAAATCAAAATGGAAGTCGATATCGAAATCGAAGTCGAAATCGCAGTCGAAGTCGAAATCGAAGTCGAAGTCGAAGTCGATATCGATATCGATATCGAAATCGAAATCGAAATCGAAATCGAAGTCGAAATCGAAATCGAAGTCGAAGACGAAATCGAAATCGAAATCGAAGTCGAAGTCGAAATCGAAGTCGAAATCGAAATCGAAGTTGAAGTCGAAATCGAAATCGCAATCGAAGTCGAAGTCGAAGTCGAAGTCGAAATCGAAGTCGAAATCGAAATCGAAATCGAAATACGAAAACGAAATCGAAGTCGAAGTCGAAATCGAAATCGAAGTCGAAGTCGAAATCGAAATCGAAATTGAAGTCGAAGTCGAAATCGTAGTCGAAGTCGAAGTCGAAGTCGAAATCGAAGTCGAAGTCGAAGTCGAAGTCGAAGTCGAAATCGCAGTCGAAGTCGAAGTCGAAGTCGAAATCGAAGTCGACATCGCAGTCGATATCGATATCGTTATCGAAATCAAAATCGAAGTCGAACTCGAAATCGAAATCGAAATCGAAATCGAAGTTGAAGACGAAATCGAAATCGAAATCGAAGTCGAAATCGAAATCGAAGTCGAAGTCGATTCGATATCGATATCGATATCGAAATCGAAATCGAAGTCGAAATCGAAATCGAAGTCAAAGTCGAAGTCGAAATCGCAGTCGAAGTCGAAGACGAAGACGAAGTCGAAGTCGAAGTCGAAGTCGAAGTCGAAGTCGAAGTCGAAGTCGAAGTCGAAGTCGAAATCGCAGTCGAAGTCGAAGTCGAAGTCGAAATCGAAGTCGACATCGCAGTCGATATCGATATCGTTATCGAAATCAAAATCGAAGTCGATACTGAAATCGAAGTCGAAGTCGATTCGATATCGATATCGATATCGATATCGAAATCGAAATCGAAATCGAAATCGAAGTCTAAGTCGAAATCGAAGTCGAAATCGAAATCGAAACGAAATCGAAATCGAAAGCAGTCGAAGTCGAAGGCGAACTCGAAGTCGAAGTCGAAGTCGAAGTCGAAGTCGAAGTCGAAGTCGCAGTCGCAGTCGAAATCGAAATCGAAGTCGAAGTCGAAGTCGAAATCGAAGTCGAAGTCGAAATCGAAGTCGAAGTCGAAGACGAAGTCGAAGTCGAAGTCGAAATCGCAGTCGAAGTCGAAGTCGAAGTCGAAGTCGAAGTCGAAATCGCAGTCGAAATCGCAGTCGATATCGATATCGTTATCGAAATCAAAATCGAAGTCGATATTGAAATCGAAATCGAAGTCGAAATCGGAATCGAAGTCGAAGACGATCGAAATCGAAGTCGAAGTCGAAATCGAAGTCGAAGTCGAAGATCGAAGACGAAGTCGCAGTCGAAATCGCAGTCGAAGTCGAAGTCGAAGTCGAAGTCGAAATCGCAGTCGATATCGATATCGTTATCGAAATCAAAATCGAAGTCGATATTGAAATCGAAGTCGAAGTCGAAATCGAAATCGAAGTCGCAGTCGCAGTCGAAATCGCAGTCGAAGTCGAAGTCGAAGTCGAAGTCGAAGTCGAAGTCGCAGTAGCAGTCGAAATCGCAGTCGAAGTCGAAGTCGAAGTCGAAGTCGAAATCGAAGTCGAAGTCGAAATCGAAATCGAAGTCTAAGTCGAAGTCGAAATCGCAGTCGAAGTCGAAGTCGAAGTCGAAGTCGAAGTCGAAGTCGAAATCTAAGTCGAAATCGAAATCGAAGTTGAAGACGAAATCGAAATCGAAATCGCAGAAGTCGAAGTCGAAGTCGAAGTCGAAGTCGAAGTCGAATTCGAAGTCGCAGTCGCAGTCGAAATCGAAGTCTAAGTCGAAGTCGAAATCGCAGTCGAAGTCGAAGTCGAAGACGAAGTCGAAGTCGAAGTCGAAATCGCAGTCGAAGTCGAAGTCGAAGTCGAAATCGAAGTCGAAATCGAAATCGAAGTCGAAGTCGAAATCGAAATCGAAGTCGAAATCGAAATCGAAGTCGAAGTCGAAATCGAAATCGAAGTCTGCGAAGTCGAAATCGCAGTCAAAGTCGAAGTCGAAGACGAAGTCGAAGTCGAAGTCGAAGTCGAAGTCGAAATCGAAGTCGAAATCGAAATCGAAGTTGAAGACGAAATCGAAATCGAAATCGCAGTCGAAGTCGAAGTCGAAGTCGAAGTCGAAGTCGAAGTCGAAGTCGAAGTCGAATTCGAAGTCGCAGTCGCAGTCGAAGTCGAAGTCTAAGTCGAAGTCGAAATCGCAGTCGAAGTCGAAGTCGAAGACGAAGTCGAAGTCGAAGTCGAAATCGAAGTCGAAGTCGAAATCGAAATCGAAGTCGAAGTCGAAGTCGAAATCGAAGTCGAAGTCGAAGTCGAAGACGAAGTCGAAGTCGAAGTCGAAGTCGAAGTCGAAATCGAAGTCGAAATCGAAATCGAAGTTGAAGACGAAATCGAAATCGAAATCGCAGTCGAAGTCGAAGTCGAAGTCGAAGTCGAAGTCGAAGTCGAATTCGAAGTCGCAGTCGCAGTCGAAATCGAAGTCTAAGTCGAAGTCGAAATCGCAGTCGAAGTCGAAGTCGAAGACGAAGTCGAAGTCGAAGTCGAAATCGCAGTCGAAGTCGAAGTCGAAGTCGAAATCGAAGTCGAAATCGAAATCGAAGTCGAAGACGAAATCGAAATCGAAGTCGAAGTCGAAATCGAAGTCGAAGTCGAAATCGAAATCGAAGTCTAAGTCGAAGTCGAAATCGCAGTCGAAGTCGAAGTCGAAGACGAAGTCGAAGTCGAAGTCGAAGTCGAAGTCGAAATCGAAATCGAAGTTGAAGACGAAATCGAAATCGAAATCGCAGTCGAAGTCGAAGTCGAAGTCGCAGTCGCAGTCGATATCGAAGTCGAAGTCGAAGTCGAAGTCGATATCGATATCGATATCGTTATCGAAATCAAAATGGAAGTCGATATCGAAATCGAAGTCGAAATCGCAGTCGAAGTCGAAGTCGAAGTCGAAGTCGAAGTCGATATCGATATCGATATCGAAATCGAAACCGAAATCGAAATCGAAGTCGAAATCGAAATCGAAGTCGAAGACGAAATCGAAATCGAAATCGAAGTCGAAGTCGAAGTCGAAGTCGAAATCGAAATCGAAGTCGAAGTCGAAGTCGAAATCGCAGTCGAAGTCGAATCGAAGTCGAAGTCGAAGTCGAAGTCGAAGTCGAACTCGAAATCGAAATCGAAATCGAATGAAACGAAATCGAAGTCGAAGACGAAATCGAAATCGAAGTCGAAGTCGAAATCGAAATCGAAGTCGAAGTCGAAGATCGAAGTCGAAGTCGATGAAGTCGAAATCGAAGTCGAAGTCGAAATCGAAGTCGAAGTCGAAGTCGAAGTCGAAGTCGAAATCGCAGTCGAAGTCGAAGTCGAAGTCGAAATCGAAGTCGAAATCACAGTCGATATCGATATCGTTATCGAAATCAAAATCGAAGTCGATACTGAAATCGAAGTCGAAGTCGATTCGATATCGATATCGATATCGATATCGATATCGAAATCGAAATCGAAATCGAAGTCTAAGTCGAAGTCGAAGGCGAACTCGAAGTCGAAGTCGAAGTCGAAGTCGAAGTCGAAGTCGCAGTCGCAGTCGAAATCGAAATCGAAGTCTAAGTCGAAGTCGAAATCGATATCGATATCGATATCGAAATCGAAATCGAAATCGAAGTCTAAGTCGAAGTCGAAGTCGAAATCGCAGTCGAAGTCGAAGTCGAAGTCGAAGTCGAAGTCGAAATCGCAGTCGAAATCGCAGTCGATATCGATATCGTTATCGAAATCAAAATCGAAGTCGATATTGAAATCGAAATCGAAGTCGAAATCGGAATCGAAGTCGAAGACGAAATCGAAATCGAAGTCGAAGTCGAAATCGAAGTCGAAGTCGAAGACGAAGACGAAGTCGAAGTCGAAATCGCAGTCGAAGTCGAAGGCGAAGTCAAAGTCGAAGTCGAAATCGCAGTCGAAATCGCAGTCGATATCGATATCGTTATCGAAATCAAAATCGAAGTCGATATTGAAATCGAAGTCGAAGTCGAAATCGAAATCGAAGTCGCAGTCGCAGTCGAAATCGCAGTCGAAGTCGAAGTCGAAGTCGAAGTCGAAGTCGAAGTCGCAGTAGCAGTCGAAATCGCAGTCGAAGTCGAAGTCGAAGTCGAAGTCGAAATCGAAGTCGAAGTCGAAATCGAAATCGAAGTCTAAGTCGAAGTCGAAATCGCAGTCGAAGTCGAAGTCGAAGACGAAGTCGAAGTCGAAGTCGAAATCGCAGTCGAAGTCGAAGTCGCAGTCGAAGTCGAAATCGCAGTCGAAGTCGAAGTCGAAGTCGAAATCGAAGTCGACATCGCAGTCGATATCGATATCGTTATCGAAATCAAAATCGAAGTCGATACTGAAATCGAAGTCGAAGTCGATTCGATATCGATATCGATATCGATATCGAAATCGAAATCGAAATCGAAATCGAAGTCTAAGTCGAAGTCGAAGGCGAACTCGAAGTCGAAGTCGAAGTCGAAGTCGAAGTCGAAGTCGAAGTCGAAGTCGCAGTCGCAGTCGAAATCGAAATCGAAGTCTAAGTCGAAGTCGAAATCGAAGTCGAAGTCGAAATCGAAGTCGAAGTCGAAGACGAAGTCGAAGTCGAAGTCGAAATCGCAGTCGAAGTCGAAGTCGAAGTCGAAGTCGAAGTCGAAATCGCAGTCGAAATCGCAGTCGATATCGATATCGTTATCGAAATCAAAATCGAAGTCGATATTGAAATCGAAATCGAAGTCGAAATCGGAATCGAAGTCGAAGACGAAATCGAAATCGAAGTCGAAGTCGAAATCGAAGTCGAAGTCGAAGACGAAGACGAAGTCGAAGTCGAAATCGCAGTCGAAGTCGAAGTCGAAGTCAAAGTCGAAGTCGAAATCGCAGTCGAAATCGCAGTCGATATCGATATCGTTATCGAAATCAAAATCGAAGTCGATATTGAAATCGAAGTCGAAGTCGAAATCGAAATCGAAGTCGCAGTCGCAGTCGAAATCGCAGTCGAAGTCGAAGTCGAAGTCGAAGTCGAAGTCGAAGTCGCAGTAGCAGTCGAAATCGCAGTCGAAGTCGAAGTCGAAGTCGAAGTCGAAATCGAAGTCGAAGTCGAAATCGAAATCGAAGTCTAAGTCGAAGTCGAAATCGCAGTCGAAGTCGAAGTCGAAGTCGAAGTCGAAGTCGAAGTCGAAATCTAAGTCGAAATCGAAATCGAAGTTGAAGACGAAATCGAAATCGAAATCGCAGTCGAAGTCGAAGTCGAAGTCGAAGTCGAAGTCGAATTCGAAGTCGCAGTCGCAGTCGAAATCGAAGTCTAAGTCGAAGTCGAAATCGCAGTCGAAGTCGAAGTCGAAGACGAAGTCGAAGTCGAAGTCGAAATCGCAGTCGAAGTCGAAGTCGAAGTCGAAATCGAAGTCGAAATCGAAATCGAAGTCGAATTGAAATCGAAATCGAAGTCGAAATCGGAATCGAAGTCGAAGACGAAATCGAAATCGAAGTCGAAGTCGAAATCGAAGTCGAAGTCGAAGACGAAGACGAAGTCGAAGTCGAAATCGCAGTCGAAGTCGAAGTCGAAGTCAAAGTCGAAGTCGAAATCGCAGTCGAAATCGCAGTCGATATCGATATCGTTATCGAAATCAAAATCGAAGTCGATATTGAAATCGAAGTCGAAGTCGAAATCGAAATCGAAGTCGCAGTCGCAGTCGAAATCGCAGTCGAAGTCGAAGTCGAAGTCGAAGTCGAAGTCGAAGTCGCAGTAGCAGTCGAAATCGCAGTCGAAGTCGAAGTCGAAGTCGAAGTCGAAATCGAAGTCGAAGTCGAAATCGAAATCGAAGTCTAAGTCGAAGTCGAAATCGCAGTCGAAGTCGAAGTCGAAGTCGAAGTCGAAGTCGAAATCTAAGTCGAAATCGAAATCGAAGTTGAAGACGAAATCGAAATCGAAATCGCAGTCGAAGTCGAAGTCGAAGTCGAAGTCGAAGTCGAATTCGAAGTCCAGTCGCAGTCGAAATCGAAGTCTAAGTCGAAGTCGAAATCGCAGTCGAAGTCGAAGTCGAAGACGAAGTCGAAGTCGAAGTCGAAATCGCAGTCGAAGTCGAAGTCGAAGTCGAAATCGAAGTCGAAATCGAAATCGAAGTCGAAGCGAAATCGAATCGAAGTCGAAATCGAAATCGAAGTCTAAGTCGAAGTCGAAATCGCAGTCGAAGTCGAAGTCGAAGTCGAAGTCGAAGTCGAAGTCGAAATCGAAGTCGAAATCGAAATCGAAGTTGAAGACGAAATCGAAATCGAAATCGCAGTCG
Organism: Drosophila leonis; assembly: GCA_035045365.1. Classification (NCBI taxonomy): domain Eukaryota; kingdom Metazoa; phylum Arthropoda; class Insecta; order Diptera; family Drosophilidae; genus Drosophila; species Drosophila leonis. The sequence goes on along the minus strand of JAWNPC010000215.1, from coordinate 2,154 downwards.
AAGTCGAAGTCGAAGTCGAAGTCGAAGTCGAAGTCGAATTCGAAGTCGCAGTCGGCAGTCGAAATCGAAGTCTAAGTCGAAGTCGAAATCGTAGTCGAAGTCGAAGACGATGTCGATGTCGAAATTGAAGTCGAAGTCGAAATCGAAGTCGAAGTCGAAGTCGAAGTCGAAGTCGAAATCGCAGTCGAAGTCGAAGTCGAAGTCGAAATCGAAGTCGACATCGCAGTCGAAATCGATATCATTATCGAAATCAAATCGAAGTCGAAACCGAAATCGAAGTCGAAGTCGAATCGAAATCGAAATCGAAATCGATATCGAAATCGAAATCGAAATCGAAATCGAAGTCTAAGTCGAAGTCGAAGGCGAACTCGAAGTCGAAGTCGAAGTCGAAGTCGAAGTCGAAGTCGAAGTCGAAGTCGAAGTCGAAGTCGAAGTCGAAGCGAAGTCGAAGTCGAAGTCGAAGTCGAAGTCGAAGTCAATCGAAGTCGAAGTCGAAGTCAATCGAAGTCGAAATCGAAGTCGAAATCGAAGTCGAAGTCGAAGTCGAAATCGCAGTCGAAATCGCAGTCGATATCGAAATCGTATCGAAATCAAAATCGAAGTCGATATTGAAATCGATCGAAGCGAACAAATCGAAGTGCAGTCGCAGTCGAAATCGCAGTCGAAGTCGAAGTCGAAGTCGAAGTCGAAGTCGAAATCACAGGCACTCGAAATCGCAGTCGAAGTCGAAGTCGAATCGAAGTCGAAATCGAAGTCGAAGTCGAAATCGAAATCGAAGTCTAAGTCGAAGTCGAAATCGCAGTCGAAGTCGAAGTCGAAGTCGAAGTCGAAGTCGAATCGAAATCTAAGTCGAAATCGAAATCGAAGTTGAAGACGAAATCGAAATCGAAATCGCAGTCGAAGTCGAAGTCGAAGTCGAAGTCGAAGTCAAATCGAAGTCGCAGTCGCAGTCGAAATCGAAGTCTAAGTCGAAGTCGAAATCGAAGTCGAAGTCGAAGTCGAAGACGAAGTCGAAGTCGAAGTCGAAATCGCAGTCGAAGTCGAAGTCGAAGTCGAAATCGAAGTCGAAATCGAAATCGAAGTCGAATTGAAATCGAAATCGAAGTCGAAATCGGAATCGAAGTCGAAACGAAATCGAAATCGAAGTCGAAGTCGAAATCGAAGTCGAAGTCGAAGACGAAGACGAAGTCGAAGTCGAAATCGCAGTCGAAGTCGAAATCGAAGTCAAAGTCGAAGTCGAAATCGCAGTCGAAATCGCAGTCGAAATCGCAGTCGATATCGATATCGATATCGAAATCGAAATCGAAATCGAAATCTAAGTCGAAGTCGAAGCGAAGTCGAAGTCGAAGTCGAAGTCGAAGTCGAAGTCGAATCGAAGTCGAAGTCGAAGTCGAAGTCGAAGTCGAAGTCGAAGTCGAAGTCGAAGTCGAAGTCGAAGTCGAAGTCGAAGTCGAAGTCGAAGTCGAAGTCGAAGTCAGAAGTCGAAGTCGAAGTCGAAGTCGAAGTCGAAGTCGAAATCGCAGTCGAAATCGCAGTCGATATCGATATCGTTATCGAAATCAAAATCGAAGTCGATATTGAAATCGAAGTCGAAGTCGAAATCGAAATCAAAGTCACAGTCGCAGTCGAAATCGCAGTCGAAGTCGAAGTCCGAAGTCGAAGTCGAAGTCAGTCGCAGTAGCAGTCGAAATCGCAGTCGAAGTCGAAGTCGAAGTCGAAGTCGAAATCGAAGTCCGAGTCGAAATCGAAATCGAAGTCTAAGTCGAAGTCGAAATCGCAGTCGAAGTCCAGGAAGTCGAAGTCGAAGTCGAAGTCGAAGTCGAAATCTAAGTCGAAATCGAAATCCGAAGTTGAAGACGAAATCGAAATCGAAATCGCAGTCGAAGTCGAAGTCGAAGTCGAAGTCGAAGTCGAAGTCGAAATCGAAGTCGAAATCGAAATCGAAGTTGAAGACGAAATCCGAAATCGAAATCGCAGTCCGAAGTCGAAGTCAAAGTCGAAGTCGAAGTCGAAGTCGAATTCGAAGTCGCAGTCGCAGTCGAAATCGAAGTCTAAGTCGAAGTCGAAATCGTAGTCGAAGTCGAAGACGATGTCGATGTCGAAATCGAAGTCGAAGTCGAAATCCAAGTCGAAGTCGAAGTCGAAGTCGAAGTC
>JAWNPC010000211.1:0-21914 GCA_035045365.1 Drosophila leonis | reverse complement strand
TCTTTTACTGCTTCGTTTTTTTTTAGCTTTTTTCCAGCGTTTTTGTGTCGAAAGTCAAGATCACAAACGTGATTTCTTGTTGTTGGTGTTGTTGTTGTTGTTGCTGCTGCTATTGTTGTTATTTTGTTTGTTGTTTGTTGCTCATTTTGGCAAACGCTTCATGGCTGCGAAAGATCGTGATCTTTAAACTTAGCTAACTTTGTTGTTATTTATTTGCGGCCATTGCATTTGGCCCCTTGCTCGGGCACGCTGATTCAATCAGTCGTCACTTTGTAGCCGTTGCTGCAGATCTGAGCCAACTTTAAATTATATATATATATATATATATTTCGATCTGGCCAATGCTCGATTTATGTTGGCTCATTTATTTTGACAAGCGCAGCGCCTAAAACTACATTCGAGTAGTGTGTGTGGGTGCCCATAGACTCTCTATTGCTAGGTATCTATCTATATCTATGTTTCTGAGCAACTTCAAACATTTACTGATCACCGCTAAAGTTTGTTGTGTTTATTTTTTGCGCCTCTCCCTTGCTCTTAGCCTCCAGCATCCAGTTCTCTGATTAATGTGGCGCACATTAATCAAGCCATTGAGCGGCTCGCTTTGTTTGATGTTGATCAAGCTATCTGGTACCGTAGTACTCATATCTCTCCCTCTCACTAACTCTTTCTCTCTCTCTCTCTCTCTCTCTTTCTGTCTGTCTCTCTCTCGCACTGCCCGTTTGCGCTCTAGTTAGCAGTCAGTTTACTTTTAATTTAAAACGATCGATCGATCGCGGCTGAAACCGAGTTTCGTTAAAGCTCGTTCCATTGATCGTTTCATCGATCGGTCCCCGAGCTGCCGTTTACGTTTTACGCTTTGTTTTTAAATTTATATATATATATGTATTTTTTTTCGGGTGTTGATGATCTCTCGTGTAAGTCTCTGACGATTGTTTTTTTTTTTGTTTTTGGCTAGTTAATGGTCAATTTGTTTTCAATTAATTGGCTTGTTGTGTGTTAATGTTTTTCGATTACGTGTGTAGCTCACTCAAAGGCAGCCGTTGTTCGAGTGTGTGAGTGTGTGTGTGTTTGCTTGTTTGTGTTTGGAATGTCTGGCAATCTTTTGGCTTAAATCACTTGCACTTTTCAGAGCTCATAAATTTTGAACTGAACAACGCCAGCGCTTCCTATTAAAAAGATCAAAGCAAACGCCAACAGAGCGTAGCCAGACGAACTACCCACAACTGCACAACTACACAACAGTTCATCAGTCAGTCAATTGAAAGAGTGACGCATTGATAGAGTGAGGAATGGCTAAAGCGACTACAGTTCGTTATGTAGATCGTACGATTACAGAAAATAACAACAGAGAAAACACCAAAATCAGACATCATTTACAGATATAAAGATAATTAAGTATTTAGAGTCGAACTGCCTGTTTTTAACTCTATATAAATTAGGCTAAATAGATCTACAGATATCTTGATTATTCCAGTTTGCCACAATACAGTTCCCACTGTACTCGAGACCTATGTTGATGAGTCAAATTTTGAGATTCTGGTCCATGTAAAATAGTTTTTATGCCATCTTTCAAATGAGAGCAGAAATTGTTGCTCTTTGCCAGGGTCTGCCGTTTTGATCATCTGCCGCAAAGATGAATTTTCTTAGAATTTCTCTTTGATGCCCCACCACTTGAGGCAATGAGGAAACGCACCGAAGCCAAAAGACAGACACCCATAGGAATAGACACATTCGAAACGATCGCCTCTACGCAAATGAAGATGAATGGCAGATGTATCTACACACACAGAGCTCTGCGAGCTTTGAAGTTTTGGTCTGCACAACTTTTGTTCATTAGTTCATTTCCACTAATTCAGCTGCTCCCAAGAAGTCTTAATTATGCGTACATACAAACAGACATGCATATATAAATATAAATATACATATACGAGATATATCTTGGACTACCTCAGGGGTAAAGTTTTTGGGGTTGGGGTTTGCCAAAAACTCTTTTGAAGTTTCGTGTGTGTGAAGTTTTTGGCAAAGTTTTGGCATATCTTCTGTATAAATACGTTTATGAAGAAGTGGCTTAATGCTTACGTGTGGAGCTATATAAATGAAAAACTTGTTTTCGAGTTAAGGGCAAGGTTATCATAATAAAGCATTAGGGTCGTTAATGGTAAGTTAAAAGAACATGAAAGCTTGTAATTCCAAGAAACACAAAAGATATAGTTTTAAGACTTTTTAGGTACAAATAAATGAATATAATATTAGGAGAGTAATATTGGATTATTGTATCAAAGAGTTTCTATGTACAGAAATATTATTATACAATATTATTAAATATAAAACGAATTTCTAAAATTGTATTTAATATAATATTTTTAATTGAAATTAATTTAGTTGCTCAACCTTTAATTTCATTTAACTTCTTAAATTCAATATAAAATTGTTTCAAAAATTTAATTTATTCCAATTCCGAAAATATAATTACATTTGATTTTCAAAATTGTATTTAAAATTGTATTTAACTCAAGAGGCAATATTGTTTAGAAATTTTGTGAAAATACCTTTAGCTGTTAGTACTTTTTATGCTATTTCTATTCCTAACCATGCTACAATTTACAGTTCTATTGCAAATCTTTTTTGTCCCCAAAGTTAATTAATATTCTATTTTGCGAAAAGATTTCACTGAGCTCCAATATATACATAAAGAAATACTATGTATTGTATTATATTATAAATATTAAATATCTATATTAGAAGCAGCTTTTACTAAAAGTGCGAAAAAATAGTAAGAGACATTTTATTGCACCCCTTTTCATTATTAACTTTGTCCTCAAAAACACAGCTTCAGAGATTACATATATTGAAATAGCTTATATTTAAAATAAATAAACTTTCTATTCAAGCCCACGTTTCTTGCTCAAGTCTACATATTTAAATTGAAAAAATTAACCAAAACTGTTTAGTGTTAAGTGCTTAAACTTTTTAATATATTAAATTTAATGTCGCCCTCCATTAAGAAACTGCACAAGTTTTGCTCTGGATTTGCGAATTTATTTTCCCCTACGTTCAACGTCAACAGATTTGGTACCAGTTGCCTCTCGACCGTCTGCTGCTTGGCTAATTTCATTTTTATGACTTTTATGCGCCGCATTTGCGTTTATTCTTTTTTTCTGCTTGTTTTTACTTTTGTCTTTTGGTCCGTTGCAGAATCGGAGTCGGAATTGTAGTTGGAGTCGGCATCGCATGATTTATGGCAGTCTGAATTTTTCTTTGAATTTTTTCACATTTATTATTATTTGGTTTTATTTCATTTTATTTGGTGGCGTTAAAAATATTGCCAAGCTGCCATAAATTTTGTCGTATTTTGACAACTAATAAAAATGCAGGCCACTGCAAATGCATTCAATTTGCATAGGGCTCGAAGGGCAAATGGAAGCGGCCAGTGGAACCAGCATGTTTTTTATTTTTATAACGATTTGTACCTAATTTGCATATCAAATCCAACGCATCTTTTCTTTTATGGATGCTCAGTTCAGACATGGCTTGACAAGTGTCTCCACATTTGGCTGAGGCATCCATCGACCGATCGATCCATCGATATCGAGTGTATGATTTATGTCAGCTCTTTTATTTTTCTCTTTCACATCAAGCATCATTTGTTGGTTCCATTGTTTGCAACTAATTACCATCATAAACAAAATGTTGATTGTTTGCTTCGAGTCGAGCTACCAAAACAAGTTGAGCATCGATTTGTTATTGGCCATTTGCCTTACCATAAGACACAATATTACCATATGAAGTTATCACTTAATCAGTTTTATGATTGCACTATTTTTGGGCTTCAAATCGAAAATTTTGTAACTGCTTTTCTCCATTTGGGTTATAGTGTATCATAAAAGTTAGTTTACGGTTATGGTTTGTCTTTTTTTTAGTACAACGTAGGCAGTTGTAAAATCTTAATGAATATGAAGTAACTTAGATCGTTCTCTCTCTCTGTCTTTCACTCTGCATCGACAGACAGCCCTGAGTTCTTATTGGTATAGAATAGTAAAGGAATATGGTATGTGCTTAGGCCAAATGCGTTTTATGCCCAGATGGAACTCTTTGTAGCTAATAGCCGAGAGTTTTTCTCACAGTTCTTTCATTTTTTAATAACAGCTAACTTTTTAAGGTTATGTTTACAGTTCGGAACTGTTTTCTGCTTTGTACTAAAAAATCTATAATCTTTCCTGGTTCAAATGAGTTCAGCTTAGTTCAGCTTAACTCAGCTAGCTGCATAGCTCTCTTATATTACTTCATTCGATTACTTTTGTTGGGTAAATATGCCATTTATAATCATTTCATTTAGCTTCATTAATGTGCACTTGTTGCCCATTTGCCTGCATGGCAATTGTCATTTCAATTAAACTCTAAAAGTCATTAGCTCGAGTTTATATAAGCCGGACAAACCGCCTCAATAACGATATACTACCATAAGCTCTTACATAATCGGCCATATATTTTCCATGCGCGCACACACAGAGCAAAAGTTTTTCAATTTTCCAAAGCTTCTGCTGCTGCTGCTGTCTGGCTCTCACATATAAATAAAATAGCACTGGGGACGGCGTGTAATTATCATAAAGCGGAATCTTGTAGCGCCAATATGAAGCTCATAACTTTGTATGGCAGAGGTATGAGTGGAGGTACAGTGGGTACAACTGGTCACCTCATGCTGCCTAATGTCCATTTCGGTCATCCGCGTCACCAGCCCAAACGATGTAACTTTCAATTTGCGTAATTTTCAAGTGAGTACAGGCAAAGAAGCTGATCCCTCACCTGAACCCAATGACTGTTGCCGTGCGATGCCATGAGAAATCATTGGTGGGTGTTTCGAGAGGGGAGGCCAGGAGCTAGTTGGCTGGATTTCTCTGGCTGTGAGGCGTGGCTAACTGCTGCGTTAAGGTGCACGCTTGTCATAAAATGCCGCTTATTATGCTGGCTATTAATTTTTACTGCTTAGACGCAACTGCCTGGGTCTGGACCGGGACGTGGACTTGGAGCCTGGCCTGGCTGCTGGCCTGGGACCTGAACGTGCCCCCAGTTAGACTGCTCCAATGCCTAGCCCCATCATAGTTACCAAAACTTGTTGTTGTTGGCCAAGGCAATTTATGACATACATGCGGAATGGACAACGCCATCTCCATCCCTATCCGCATCGCCATCCTCATCGCCTCAACGCTATCGTTGTGCCTGGGCACATTTTGGCGGCATATCGCGTCGCTTCTATCGCAGCTGTACAAATTTATTTTGCGTTTGCATGCACTACACTCCAATTGAGCCTAATCACTATGTAATGAAGCTTGCAAAGCTGGCTTCAAAAGATTTTATTAGCGCGCATAAATGAGCTGAAATGGCTTAAGTCAACTTAAGGACTTGATTTTTGCTTTTGTTGGAAGATATTTAGAGTTACTTACGAAATTTATATTATTAGTTGGTTTTTAGTTCTTTAATGACTACATGTCATTGAGAAGACAGATAAATTAAATGATGTAGAGGTAGGTGGGTCAGAAACATATACGATTGATAAACAGATAGCGATCAGGAATACGATGGATAATTGGATAAATAAATAGTGTTCAGAAATACAGTTGATAGATGGTTAGACAGATGGAAAAAACGATCTACGAGTATACAAATATTTAGATAAATATCGAAAATATGATCGATATATAGTAAAAGATCAAAAATATGAATTATGTATGTAAATGATAAATATTTAGAAAGATCAAAAATACTGTAGGTAGATATCTATGTATATGAGATCTACAATTGATATATAGTTAAGAAATATGATCGAAATATGACTTTTCATTTTTAACAGAGATACAACAGATTCTCTAGGATCACAGGGTATACAATGATTTTAGTATAAGAAATTGAGTTTTTTAGACTTTTGTTTACCCTTTTATAAGTAATATATTATATAAAACCAGAGCATTAAAGAGCAGAAATTAATAGTAGTCCATGCAAACAATTTGCAAAACAAACAAATTTGCCTAACATTTGCCATTTCTACTGAATCCCCAGCAAAGTCTATAAGCAAATCTTATAGAGTATCTGCATATCGTATATGTGAGCATATGTTTATTTATTAAAACTTAGCATCTGCTGGCGTATTGGGGCGCAAGAAGCGAGCATGTCGAGAAGTTACCCATCATTAGTACTAACAAGCGACATTACGCGGCAACGCTGGCTTTTGGGTCTCCCTTGCTCTCTCTCTCTCTGTGCTAGTCTGAAATCTTTGTTGGGGTCTCAGCTTCTTGGCTGATTACATTGGCCAGATAGTTGCGAGCACGCGTACTTGATATGGCTTTGTCCCATTACACTGAGCTCTTCCCGCCCCGCCTCTCGCTAGTTCAGTCGCCTCGTATGTTTATTTAAGGAATTTTTATTACCACATATGTGTGTGTGAGGCTAGAGTTTGAGTTTGAGTTTTTGTTGTGGGCACACTTATCGCATTTTTAGATTTTTCATGGGTTTATTAAATTGTTTTATGTGCACTCCCCCAGCTGGTCAAATGTCATAATGTGAGTTGTGAATTCTTGAAATTGGTCTCGAATTTGATTGCAATGCGGCGGCATTATTAGGCTAATGATGGCATTGACTACAGACATCAGCTCGTGTATGTTAATAGTTGGAGATATGATTATTAGATTATGGAAGTTTGTGCAGAAATTGTTTAAGTTAAGTACGGACTACGAGCTAAGAGGATATGATCATTAGATTATAGAAATATGTGAAAAAATTATATATTTCTTAAGTACTTAAGCCTTGTGTTGCTATGGGAGACTTTTGCTCAATCGTGTGTAATGATGATAATAGCATAATGTAGTACATACCTGAAAAGAAAAGAAAAAGTTTTTATTAGATATTGAAATTGGTATAAAGAAATAATATATATATTAGAGAGATCACATATGAAGAGACATAAAACTAGAAACAGAAACAATAGTCCAAAGACAGCCAACTATATGTTTGTTTTTTTCTAGCAGGCTAATTTATCATTAGCTATAACAATATAGCTTTAAAAAATTTAAAATATTTTATGCTTATTTATCTGCCTTAAAAACACGTATATCAAATCATTATTGATTGTAAATAATGATGATTGAACGCCGCCTTATCTCTAACTCATTTTTATGGCGCTGCCAACTTGTGCCACAACAAGCTTAAAACATATAAGATATGGTTAACTTGTTTACCATGGCTTACGATAAGAGAGTCAAACTTGAAAGCTTTACGCAATCTATCAATACATCAACAATTTCCTACTTTTTCAACAGCAAAAAAAAAACAAAAACAAAACTCATTGCCTGTTCATTTATGGTTTTCTATTTATAAACAAACATGTGCAGTTTTTTCTTTCTGTTGACTTGCCGTATAATTAAATACAAATAACAATTAAGATATATAGCCAAAGCTCGTATGCTTTTGGACAGTGGAGATTCAAACTCCATTAGCGGGCATATCAAATAATTGAAGTTTTTTAATTAAGAGCGACAAAAATACGATGACAATTATGAATTGAGACGTTAATTGTCTATGGACTTTATAGTCATAGAGTGAGTGTGTGTGACTAGATTCATTTTAGCAGCCTTCAATTTGAAGCCTGCCGCATGATATTGTCAAAAAATTGCAAGCCGCCAAGTCTGGTGGGTTGGTCAAAAATAATTTTCATATTTAATTGACAGTCAGACAGATTGAGAAATGCTACCGATTCCATTAGCGGGGCCTGTCATCAAGAGTTTCCATATAAACTACAATATATTTGGGGTTTTTCTCCATTTATTTCTGTTTTCGTCTGTCAATCGAGTCCATAAAGTTGAACGCCTGCTGCTGCTTTCGGGGCGTATACATATTTTATTTTCATTTAACAGCAACATGTTTTACAACATTATTAGACAACGTCAGTGGCGAGCGTGCGACTAGACACTCGAGCTGGCGAATTTTAATTACCAATATTTCCAGGTGTCGAATCAACGTCCCACGCGTCTATGGCCAACACTTTGCATTTTATGACAGTTGCCCTCCTTTAGTTTTTATTTTTTGTGTAAAAACTAGTTAATTACACATTTGTTGCTTGCAGCTAATTAGCAATTTGTGACAAACAGTTCTAATGACTTGTAATTGGCCAATATTTGTATGGCTCATTGATATGTAATTTCATTTATATTTATGCGCTTAGTGCGCGATTAGCTCGTGGGGGGTTCACACGTGGTCCACCCTAATTGAATTGTCACTGCGACTAATGCGCTGCTTTCATGCGTGGTTAGCATGAACTATACTCATTGTTCTTCATTATTGAGCTTAATTATTTAACTAATATTACACACACACACACAAGTACATATACATACATACATACAATATATTGTATATATATAAACATAGAATGGCCAAGTTTAGTTGCCCCTTAATTGCAAGTGCTTACTTATGTCTAAAATTTTGCTCATTAACAAATGATAAGATATCAAGTCTCTTTCTTAAATGCGTCATTTGCCAAGTTTTTGCGCACTTTTCTAATTTCCCGATTGTTAAAAAGATATATTTATTATTTATCGCTATTTTTGAAAGCTATATATACTTTAGTCAACTTCTATAATTATCAATGTTTCATTTTTGTAATGACTATAATTTTTTTAAGATTTTTATTTATTAAAAAATTCTAGTTAACATATATATTCTTTTTTAAATGTATGCGCATATAGTATGTATATATTTTAAGGTATATATTTTCTTCTATTTTTTGCAATATAATAAGTTATTTATATTATATTTCGTTACATAAATATATATTTTTTTGTAATTTCGGAACTGCTGTCAGAAAATTATATTTTCCATAAATATATAAAATCCAAACAACTAAAAGAATAACTTATTTTGTTGTCTTTTTTAATATATTTCTTATTTTTGTATTTTTTGTGTGTTTATAATAAATAAAATTCGTGATTAAATGTATATAACTATGTAAATTCACTTCACAGGCAGTTCACAATAGATCCGACAGATCTCTGGCCCATCACTCTCCAATCCAACACTTAGCAGTGATGATGTGGTGGACCGTGATGATGATGCTCATAGTGGCCATGATGATGTTCGTGGTGTCCGTGATGCGACGGTGGGCCGTGGTGATGATGGTGATGATGATGATGATCGTAGAACGGCGGCGGCGGTGGTCCGTGATGATGGTGATGGTGGTGGGGCGGCGGATGTCCGTGGTGTCCGTGGTGTCCATAGTGTTCATGGTGACCATGATGGTGTCCCAAGTGCAGGCCCAAGTGGATGCCAAATAGGCGACCGTCGTGATGTGGTGGCGGCATTGTTTTCACTTTAAACTTTCTTGTAATCTCTTTCTTAACTGGAGCTCTTAATTCCACGAGCGGAACAATTGTACTGTGCCCACTGCTAACTGCAATTGTCAATATATACTTGGAGTCAGGTGTTGGTTGCCTATCAGATAACATTTTCAGGTGATGTACATGAATTGTTAGTTATCTTATCGCCTCGCCATTTCGCCTATTGTGAATCAGTGTGAGTCATTGAGTTGTAAAAATAATAACACATTTCTTATCTTCTTCGGGGCTGGGCTAATCGGTGTTTCAGGTGAGTAAGTCCATTCAGCTTACGGTGCTTCCCTCCATTGAATAGCCATTTACGGGAGACACACACAAAAAAATGTAGCCGACTAATCGCGGTAAATAAATATATAAATAAATAAATCTGTTTACGCTTTTTCCGCAAGGCAGAAACGAGAAAAACGAATAAAGCTTCAGACAAAACTTATGGAAAATGCGAGAGGAGCAAAAAGCGAGGAAAAATGGAAAACATGCCACAAAGTGTAGCAACTTTTTGTATGGCGGCGTCGAAAACTTTTTGGCATCTGCTAAAAGAGCAAAGAAAAAGTGAGTGAGAATAGGGTGTGCACGACTAAGAGACACCCTGAGTCTAGTTATTATTATTATTATCGTCATAGTCGTGTTTATCATTATAATTGTCATAGTCTTGTTTATCATCAATCATCACTGACCATTATCAGCATGATCATATCACAATCATGTTCACAATCTTTAGCCATTATCACAATGGTTATCAACATCATAATTATCATAATAAATTTCATTATTTCAATATCATTATCAATATCATCAATATGCGTATTATAATTATTGCCATACATATTCTTATCAATGCCTCTACAAATATTATGATAATTATAGTTACACATAGAAAGACGGACAGCCAGATATGTCTATATGAATCAGATCGTTCTCCCGATCAAGAATATATATACTTTATAAAAACTGATAATTTCTCTCATTTTATAAACATTTTCACAAGTTATCATACTCTATTTATACATTTTGAATGGGCTCAGGGTATAAATAAAAAATGGTGTATAAAAACTAAATGCAAGAAGTCGCCGGCAATAATTTCCGCCTGCATAGCTTGGGTCTGGACAAAAGGAATGCCAGACAGACTGGAAATGCTGTAAATACCGAAAGGCCATCGCAAAAAGTGCGAAAAAAGAATACAAAGCACGCGATATACACTCCATGTAGATGCAGGCGGCCAGAAAGAGTGAACATTTTGTATGGAGATTTAGCATCTGCCAGCATTGAGCAGGAGGCAATGGAGGAGGTTGGATAAAGTGAGGACGTTGTCATATCAAGTGCTTAGTGCGTGCAAGCGACGTTCTCATAGACTTAACAATAACTTTTCCTGGCTGAACCCTTCGTGCAGGCGCGAGAGGGTGGGCGAGAGCATCGGCGCAGATAAACTGCGTTAGAAGTTATAAAGCGATTAGACTGTGCGACGGGCTGGCAACTCCATTGGGAGGGTTGCAACGTGCGCCAAGGAGAAGTGCGCAAAAAAAGTGTAAAACTTTTTGCTGTATCAATTTAATGCCTATTTAAAGTGTGAGCCGAGCCCAAAGCGGGCGATAGTATCTCAGACACCCAAGGGAAATGGGAAATAGATGTCGCGAAATGCAGGTAATGCATAAATTTGATTTTATGGTAAGTACTTGACAAAGTTTCTATACGCAATGCCAAGGTGGTTTATTAGCTAGCAAAGTGAAGAAAATTCAATTGGAAAATGAGTTCTTTTGTAGACTTTAAATTAGATTAAGGGAATACAAGTGTAGTAGAATATATAAAGAAGTTGAGAGAGAGAGAGAGAGTAAATAATATAGAGAAAATACTAATTACTTAATAATAAATATATGTAATATAAATAATTATTATAATAACTCCTTATTTCCTCAATCAGCCTCAACAGTCACCTGTCACCTGCCACCTGACTTCTACAGCCTTAATATCCACTGTAATCTAGCCAATTAAAAGCAACAAATGCCTCAAATCCCATAAATTTCCGTAGCCAAGCAAACCAAAGCCGTTCAATCGACCCTTGCTTTGAGCAGGGCAAACAAAATCAAATACAATCCACACAATGTAGCCCAAACCCTCTACGTAAATATGGCTAATTAATTAATATATCGACAACTGTTGAAAAAGTTGCTGTTGTTGTTGCTGTTGTTGTCCAGGATTCGAATCATACGGGCCCTAGACTCCACTCAACTCAAATTAATTGAAAATGTCAAAAGTCAGCGCAATTATCGTAAATTATAAACACGCGTCCGGGGTTTTTGTGGGGGTTTCATTCGATTGCCAAGCAAAATCAAATCCAAATATTATTATTATTATTATTTTTATTACGTGAGTTGGCAAAAAAATAAAAAAAATTGGCAAAATTGCAACCCCTAACGCTGAGGGTGGGTAATTTGTTAACGCATAATGAAATGTCAACAGAAAAATGAAAATATAAAAATACATTTATTTATATACTTATCTATATAAGAGATACATAGATGCATGTATGTGCGGTGGAGTTAATTGGAAAGCTTTGCTTGGCTTGTGGGGAACATGACTCATGCATAAAAATCAGTGCAAATTTTATATGCAATTGAGGACAGACAGACAGAGAGACAAAGAGACAGGACGCTCGTCTGCTGTAACAAGCCATACAAAATGTTCAAAGCCCTTTTGCCGCAGCATCCTTGCCTGACTATGCAAAAATTTTCAACCAAAAACCATATAAAATTATTATGCTGTCCAAGCGGGAGGCGGCGGGGTGGGCGAGGTGTTGGCGCTGCGAAAACTCGCTTATGACAACGCTCAAAGGCATTTTTTGGCCAGCATCAGCTAAAAAACCAGACAGCAATACCCGATGGCGACAAGAGCCCGCCCAGACCATGTGCATATAAACCCAAATAAACTCAAGTTGTTGACAAAAGGGTTAAAGGCCATAATTGTGGCCAGAGTTCCGGACACAGCTACTGCTAGGGGCTGCTGAACGCTCCCGCCATCCCTCCTATTAAACTACAGCATTTTTATTGAAAGTGTAAACATGACAGTCATCAAAATTATAAAGCCAAACATTGGACTCCTTGACAAAGTGGGACTGCAGCTGTGCCTCCTTCCGGCAGCATCTTTCTCCTTCTCGGTCTATGCATAGCATTTTTGTGCGCATATTTGTGTGACACTTGAGTTAAATACAATGTGCCAAATGGGTTTAAAGTAGACGAAAGCCATTGCGCAGACTGCATTATTACTAAGTGCTACAAGGGCAATAAAAACTTGGGAGAAACCCAGCGAGTCAGAAAACGCCATAAATAATTATGATGCGGACAAATATGTGTGTCATTCGTAAACAAATTGTAGCCATAAGCACTTGATATCAGAAAGGAAACTGAAAATTTTAAGTTAATATTATATTTGAATGGCGAGGTAAGAAGAATATTTCAACAGAAAACCTCTTTCATTTCGGCATTTGAATATGAAATATGAATCTCTTCTGTCTGTCGAGTTACTAATTTTGCCTAATTAGGTGCTCCGCCCCCTCGTCACTTTAGATAAAATATCAAAAGCAAAACGAGCTTTAGGGAAAGTTAAGGGTGAGTTCTATCAATTATCTAATTCAACTCATCCTCGGCAGTACAGCTTCCATTAGTCTGATAACAACAACTCAATCAGAGCGCAAAAAGGAGAGGAAGAGGAGACAATGTCTGTAGCAAACTATAGATGACTCAACCAGAAAAATATATAAAAAAAAAACAAACCGCAGATGGAGAATCTTTTGAAAAGGCATCAGGAATCATTGTGCCCTAAGTAGATTGTGCGAGTCAAAAGCGTCTCAAAACAAACCCTCCAAACTCAAGCAAAATTCAACCCAGCAATATTTATTTTATAAAGCTAACAAATTTGCGCAAATTTTTTGTTTTGCACACTCAACTAGAAAGAGACAGAGGCATGCGTCCATAAGAATGCGGATTCTAAAGGCCGATCCGGAGCACAAAAGGCATCGCTCTGACTGGTGTAGCTAACAAGCGGCCTACCCCGTTTCTGTTCTTTTTTGTGATTTCTAACCCGGAAATGCCCATAAATCGATTTGGGGGTGGTCTCGTACCTCTCCACCCCCTGCTGCCAACCATCCTGCCATAACAGAGCCTAAGTCGAGGACATCTTGGTCGGGCATCGACGACACATGAGGGGCGTTCGCTTTATGGCCTAAATGAATGAATTGAAATGGGCGGCAAGTGTATCGACTTATGGTTGAGTTGAACACAAGAATGTGATGCCACACTTCAGTGTCTGCAGCGCTGCTCTCTCCCACCCGCTGACCCGCAGCTGCTTCTGCACAATGCAAATAAAAGTTCATTACAAGGCAACGGCCAAGGCGCTTAAAACTTTTCCTAAATGTATTGAGGCTCAATCCCAGTTCTCTTTTGAGCAGTGTTTACTGTACTGTATATGTACATATCTTACTCTTGCCCCGTTTAATGGTCAATGCCTCCACTCTTTGGCTTTGGGTTGTGGGTGCTGCCCGTCGTCAGCTTGCCGGGTCGTGTGTGCGGCACATGCGGCAACGGAAACGCCACATCCGTAGAGTCCGCACAGTCCGCACACAGTTCGACGGAGCGCAAAGCAAAAGTCAATAAAATAAAATTCTAAAGCCAAAAAGGAAATAAATTAACAATAACCAATGATTTTTCTTCGCTTTTTTCCCTGATTTCTTGGATGCGTTTTATAAGTATGACCATGATACGGTGATATCGCACAATCCGCAATTGGCGGATGTTGTACATAATTTGTCGCCGGCCATTCAACAGCCAAGGCAAAAGAAGAAGTCGGTATAAAAGAAGACAAATTTAGAAAGTTTTGTATAATTTGAAGTCAAATTTGAATATAATAAACTGATTTGAAAATTATATTCGACAGTTTTCTGGCTCTTGCTCTATATAATCGAGAAAAAATACTACAAAAATACTAATTATTTATATTCAAGCAACAGTAGAATTTGCTATAAGAGAATACAAATGTAAAGTAATTTGTATAAATTGCAACTAAATTTGTATATAAGAAACTGATTTTAGATTCGACAGTTTTCTTGCTCCATCAATCAAAAACACTACAAAATTACTAATTATTTGTATTTTTTCCTCCTTCATACACACTTCTTTCTTCTACAGATTTTTAACCATCCAATACACAATTCGCTTTCATTCAAGAACTTTTTTCCTTACATCTCCACTCACTTATGCAATTTCAATTAAATTTTCCTTTCATGAACACTCTGGCAAGCGCTCACCTTAACCTCAATTATGCTGCAACTTAACCTCACTTTCCTTTCTCAAACATCAACGTCATTGACCATCGCCTGTTCATAACTTTTGCAATTTGTAATCAATTTAGTTGCACTTTTTATACATTTCATGCAACATAATTAAACCACAATGCAGTCAGCGATCAGGTTAGCTAGCAATAACCCTAATTAACCCATTACCTTTTGTGCAGCAGGTAACAACGGCAGCCGCCAAGACTATTCAACGCGTCATGCAAAAATGCCAGGCGAAAAACTTTGAGCAGTTTTTCATGCCCGTAACATGTGAAAGGTGTTGGCCTGGCGCAAAAACTTTGCTCGTTTTCGGAAGTTGTGCCAATAAATTTTTGTTCTTTTTTTCTGTTTGGGACGCAGTGGGGTTAAACAAAAGCTCTGGCAAACTGCCAAGTCGGACTTCTCACCTAAGCTAATAATGAAAGCCACACAACGAATGCGTACGACATGAATGAAGTTGGAGAAAAAATGTTTTAGTTCTCGTAATTAACAAGAGTTTGAATTTTCTTTGATGCTCGCCCAATTGGAATCGAGTGGATTTTTCGATTTGTTTGCGGGCCACGCCGAAATCCCTTGCCCGCCAGCGATTTCAGCACTTTACACAGTACAACTTGCCACGCCCCTTTATACAAAAGGAAAAAGGCAATTTACACGCCCGAAACGAAGAAAAAAACATGCCAAAAGATTCGCCTGCTTCGTCCCTCGCATTTTATCAAATTAGACAAAGGGGAGAAGTTTTCAGGGCAAAAGCCCTTTCAATGTCTTATAAGTGCTCGAAGGTTGCTTGGTCTGGGGCTATCAGGGGTTAAAGGTGCTGGCAGCGCCGCAGGAAGCGCTGGAATTGCCCACAACTCGGGTCCATATCGAAGGATAGGCCTATACTTGATACGAGCATAAACCTGCCACAGAGAAAAAAGAAAAAAAAAAACCCAAAAAAAGAAGAAGAGATTTTAATGACAGCAACAACCGCTGCGCTTTATGGGCTTTATGTGAGATGCTCAGAAAAGCATTCAATGTGGGCGTGCTTATTGTCGCCAACGGCGGCAGGATATTAGAAATAAACAGCACAGCATGAGGCGCCATCAAGCAGCAAGCCGATAAGCCGCTTCTGCCACTGCCGCCGCCTCTTATGGTAGACAAATACCAAAATGTGGTAATAATTTGAGCGAAAAAAGAAAATGTTCCCAAAAACATTTATGTGACTTTAACGTTCGATTCTATTAGAGTTCGGGCAGTAAGAGAGAACGTGTGAGAGTCTCCAAAACGGAATTCAATTGTCTTATAAAATCTAATCACAAAATATAAAAGTCAAAGTATTTTATAATAATTGATATTAAATATACGTAAATATTGTTACTCAATTTTAATGCAAATTTAATACTTATGTGATTCTATTGGAGTGTGAGCAGAGTGAAATCACTTTGCAAAATCCATGCATAATTACGTTATATAAAATTTAAATATGTTATTATTATTGTTGTAATATATAACATACATTATTTTGAAATAAAAAGTGTTTGATTCTATTAGATGTCTAAAAGAGACAGAAAGAGAGCGAACGCTCAAAAATTAAGAAATTCAATTGTCTTCCCCAAGCTAAGCACATAATATTTAGCTTTATATATAAAACTTTACAAAAATATTATATAATTAAAGAAAAAGAATAATAAATAAGAAATGTAGTAATATTAAATATACATATATTACAATGATTGATGGGACTTTCATCTTCGATAAGTTAATAATTTGAAAAACATAATTTTAATTCAGTTCTAAACCTCTGAACCTTCGATTTTTTATGAGCTTCAGCAAGCAGAGAAGTTGACTTATAAAAAGAAAATTCTTTTCTTTTCCAAATTTAATCACAGAATGCAAAATTAAATAAATATATTTAAATAAAATAATATATATAAATTATTATATATAAAATATTATATAAAACAATATATATAAATTATTATATATAAAGTAATATATAAAAATATTATTTATCAAATATTATATACAATATAAAAGTGTTAAAATAATCGGTATTATTGTATGGCAACACAAGTTTTTATTTAACACGTTACAGATTAACCAACAACAAAAAGTCTTAAATAATTATTAATAATATGAACTTAAATAAAATTTGAATTTCCTAACAGTTAGTTCATTGTCTATAATATGTATGAAATACTCCTATAATTATTACTACTACTACTACTATTTGTACTTCTTATATCCTACTACTATTCGTACCTCTACTGCTACTCCTCTAGTTATAATACTTTTACTAAATATACTAGTCGTACTTCTAGTCCTACTTCTAATACTCCCACTCCCACTTCTACTTCAATTACTTATACTTTAAATACTACTATTACTACTACTACTATTTTTTTTCTGCTACACGCAATACTATGCTGCTTACACTTCTTCCGACCAATCATTTAACTTCATCTTAAAGTTGAGTAATTTTTTTTGTATCAGACACTTACAGCTTGTTTTTAGCGACCTGCAACACATTCATTAGTCTCTGTCTGTTCGGGGCTCTTAGATGTAGCATCATTAACATTGCTTTTCACACTTTGCGGCATTGTTTCCTTCTGGTCATTGGCCTGGTCTGTCCGGGTCGCAGCTTACGGTTGGGTCTCTTGCCTTTGGGGCGCATTCAAGAGCAACAACAACAAGAAGAAGAAGAAGAAGCGTAGCGCGAAAAACCTTTCTGTCATTTGCCTAGGTTTGAGTGTTTTTTTTAAAACTTTTTTTCTCGCTCTCTCAAATTATATTAATTTGAATTAATGAATTTAATTGCCACTAATTAGTGGACACCCAGTGCCGACATCTTGAGACCCTCCTAATGATGGCAACCGCTATTCGAAAATATCTTTTTGTTCTATATAATTATTGTGGATGCCAAAATTTTCGCTGTTCAATCAAGGCTAAAGCTCTCTGGCAGAGGCCAAAAATAACTTAAATAAACAAAAATGGAAACTTATTAAAAGTACAGCTAAGCGCAAAATGTGAACTTGTCAGAAAAGTGATCAGAAGCTACTTTATGCTAAGGGCCTTAAAGAGAGAAGCATGTGGAATTGAGTTACTGCTACTATTACTACTTCTACTAAGAATGTTGCTACTACTTTTGCTACTAGTAATACTATAGGTATTACTACTATTACTACTTCTACTAAGAATGTTGCTACTACTTTTGCTACTAGTAATACTATAGGTATTACTACTACTACTACTACTACTACTATACTACTATAATACTTAAACTACTACTACTACTACTACTACTACTACTACTACTACTACTACTACTACTACTACTACTACTACTACTACTACTACTACTACTACTACTACTACTACTACTACTACTACTACTACTACTACTACTACTACTACTACTACTACTACTACTATACTACTATAATTCTTCAACTACTACTATTACTACTACTACTACTACTACTACTACTACTACTACTACTACTACTACTACTACGACTACTACTACTACTACGACTACTACTATAATACTTCAACTACTACTATTACTATTACTATTACTACTACTACTACTAACACTAGTTCTACTGCTACTACTACTAGTTCTATTACTAATACTATTCAATATTTTAAACACAATTTTAAAGTTAGTTTATTTTATTTTTCCCCAAGTAATGAAATTTTAGTATTTGCAGAAACAAATTGGCAACAGTTTCTCAAATCAGGAATGGAACACCTTTAGCCAACACACAGCCACTGATTTCACTCAATGCCTTTGTCTAAACAAACATATGAAATTGTAATCAAACAAATAATCTGTACAGAGGAAAAAAAAGCTTGAAAAAAATTCATGTAGATACAGAAGCCGCAAAAAGGTGGACATAAAAAAGCCATACAAAAGTATGAAATATTGTTGAGTATATTCGAACTGTAGTTGCTCTAAGTGTTTAATAGAGTATCAAATTTAGATTTACGTATTTACGCATTTTGCTTTATCATGAATAAATACCCTTATGCAGAGTGTTAGACAAGCGGCAAATTGTAAATGTAATCAAAGATATAGCGACAACAATGTCAACGACAACAGTAGCAGCAACAGCAGCAGCACTAATGACAACAACAACAGTAACTTTGTTTGAAAGCTGAAGCTGAAGTTGAACAGAAGCCACGCCAATCGCAACATCTAGTCGTGTGTACCGCATGTAGCTAAGTGTAGCTACAACATTGCTGTATCTCCTACTGCGTATCTGTTGCTGTTGTTGCTGTTGCTGTTGCTGCTGCTGCTGTGGCTGTTGTTGCTGCTGGCAACTCACGCACGCTTCACGCTTTTTGTTGTCGCCACTCGTCGCAGTCGTTGGCAGCCATTTTAGCTACCGGTTTTACGCGTCAAAGTGCGCGTAACTTTTGCCGCATGCCACGGCGCATATTGTAGTTGCTGCCGCTGTTAGCTAAAGTTGCAGCAATTGTTGCTGCTGTTGCTATTGCTGTTGTTGTCCTGCTAGTTGGTCAAGAGCTGTTCGCCAACTGGCAACTTTGTTAATTTTGACCTTTTGTTTGAGTTTCAATTTTACTTTTGCTCTAGAGAATATCGTCTTGTGTTCAAACTTCGAATTCAGCAATATGGTCGGCCTATGAGTGCTTTTTATGGTCTTTCTAAAGTTAGTGTGAAGAAGTGAAGAAAAACCTAAAGTTCAAATTTACTAAGATTTCTTTTAACTTCACACTTTAACAAATATCAAATACAACAATTATTTAGTATATATCGAACGTATGATATTAAACGAGGGCTGGTAACAGAATTAGTCAATTCATCCTTAAATATAAACATTTAATTTGTTAAACTTTTAATATTGTATAGACATTATAAATATATATTTTTTTGATAATTTTTTATATATCTATATGATGTTTAAAAAAATTTATTGTATACAAAATATAAAAATGTTCTTTTAATATTATTAAATTTTTAAAATATTTTTTATAAAATTTTAAATTACTTTTTAAAATTTTATAAAATATTAAAATATTTCTAAATTATTTTTATTATTCTGTATAAAATTATAAATAAGTTTTTTTGCTTCTATAAAATAAAAAAACGTTTGTGTTTTCTTATATAAATTATTTATATAATTTATGTACATATATATATTTATTAAAATTATTAAAAATTTAAAAATATTTTAATTATATTTTTAAATTTTATAATAAGTTGTCTGTCTTCTTTTATATTTTCCTTTACCATATTATTCCTCGTGAATATGTCAAACTGCCCTCGTATTATTTTAACCCAAAGAATTTAATTTAAAAATCCAAATATTTCCTTATTATACCTTATTCGATTTTGTTTGTGATTTTAAATTAAATTCCATCTGATATGAATTTTCTCTTACTAACTTAGTAGAGCTTCGTTCTTCTCTTCTTCGTTCTTTTTTCGATTTATTATCTTTTTCTTGTATGTATTCATATGAAACCCTCAAAATGCTGTCCATTATCCATTGCTTCATACATTTAACTACCCATACGTCACTTGTTCACCTATTCATATCGTTTTATTTTTTGTCTTTGCTCCCACTAAGTCCTCAAAGGATTAGTGAGGGGGAGAGGTTCTCGCTCAATCGTTCACTGTGAACAGTCATGTAATATGTGACCTGCATGTGCCATGTGCCTCCAGCTCACTGCTTCTCCTTTGTTTTGCAGAAATTCGTTTGGCATTTGACTACATTCGCTTTCTCAGCACTAACTTTTCGCGAAAATTCCATTCATTTGCTTTGCCATCGTGCAAAAAATTACTTGGAAATTGTACGGAAAAACGTTTGTGAAATTCTCCGCTTTCACTAGTTGATTATATTTGCTCCGATTATTAGATTTCCGAGCTGGAAGGAGATATTGTGCGCGTCTTTTGAGGCATTTCCAGCTAATAAAGTGCTGCCTAGTAAATTTTTGCCGACGCAATGCATTAGTGCAGCTGATCCTGGCTCCAGTACTGTCGAATTGCCCAGTCCCACCACATCGTAAATCAGGTTCATACGCAGCTTTTTTTTATGCCACTCGATTAAGTCGTCGTCGTCGTCGCCGTCGTCACTGCCAAATGCTCTGGCTAATGCAATGCTAGACTTGACCCAAGTCCCACAAGTCGTCTTGGTAACTGGCCAAGCCTCGGATAAATTATGTTAATTCCATAGCTGCTAGTCAGTTATATTATTTCTCCCTCTCTCTTTCCTCTCTTCGTTGCAGTACCTCACTCACTCTCATGCTCTATGATAGTAGCATGACAAATGAAGGAAAACGTATGAGCGAAAGAAACTCGTGAGTAGAGGCTCCAAGAATACCCTAGGCAAACAGAACAGAATTTATTATATAACAATTCTTTCAAGCAGCACATCAATGCATACCTCTTCAGCGCTTGCCTACAGGGTATTTGCAACACTGCCAAAGAGAACAACTCAAACTGGAACACGGCTTTGTCTTATAAAATATCTCGTGCGAAAGCGCGAAGCAAATTGTTGAATTTCTTTTTCTTTCTGATGGCTGCTTTTTTCCTTTCTCTCTCTCTCTCTCTCTCTCTCTCTCTCTCTCTGTCTGATCGCAGTCTCCGATCGCATTCATTCGTCTCCCCGTCTTGTTTTCAATTCACTGCTATTTTAATCACGCGAATGGAATTATTATTTCTTTCGTCTTTCTGAAAAAGGCGTAAAGCCAGAGAAAAAAATAAAATTGTTAAGAACTTGAAAGCCAACTGTTGACCAGGCTTACTACAGTTTGATATTTATTTTAAATGCCTTAAGCTTATTTCGCAACATTATAATAGATTTTACGCCAGATCCTGTTGAAAACTAATTCTAAATTGTAGGCAGCAAAGCTCAAAATGGAATTAAACTTTGTTTGATATGCCACACAGACACAGACATACCATATTGGCATTTAGCATAAATTAAATATTAGCTTTATGCATTAAAATCTCTGTGTGTGTGTGGTTGTGTGAGAGAGAGAGAGAGAGAAAGAGAGAGGGAATATACACTTATGCAGGTGATTCATAGGCTTTTGCTGTTCCAAAATGGCAAATCCATCAAATGAGCTGCCAACACGTTGCACAGTCAATACAAATTGATGTGTCCCCAGCTCAGGGTCTGTCGCTATAACGTTTATTTACTTAACGAAAAGTGCTGGCGAGAGAAAGGTAAAGAGAGCGGGAGGTAGAGTATGTAGAGGCATAGAGA
>JAWNPC010000208.1:0-24856 GCA_035045365.1 Drosophila leonis | reverse complement strand
TATAGCACGCGCAGATCGGATTTGCTATATATATATATATATATATATATATATATATATATATATATATCTCAAATTTACCCCCTGATATTTCTATACACTTCTCATAATAAATACCAAAAGAATGCATTGCAAATCAAATGCTTTGCTACGCTAATAAAGTTCCACGTCAACTTTTACTTTTCACAAGAAATATGGCTCATCTGAAATGCACACACACAACTACTCATAAAAGCACAACCAAAGTGTGGTATGTGTGTGTAACACACAATTTTAATTAACTTTATCAGGGTCAGTCGAGGTTTATTTTCTATTTTTTTCTATTTTTTATCGCCGCAATGTTGCGAAAAATGATGGACGTCATGTTCGGTTTAAAGATTGATTAGTATTACTGTGATTTATGCTAGCTTGCACAGGAACACACACACACATGGTGCATACACGCTCCTCTGCTCACATGTATCAAAAACTTTGGCGTTCAATCTATGCTTGGCAAAAGTATTGGGTGTGGCAAGTGGGCTGGGCATCGGAACTGCTGTTGCTGTTGTGGAGTTGCGTAGGTGCCTCAAGCTATGCCACAACAGCAACCAAATCGAGTTACCTTATTGTACGTCTAAAACGCTTCGGATCAATGGTCATTCATCATTGTCACGCCATGGGCGACTGCCAGGCTATACACACACACACACACACATAGTTGCCTCGCCTGCTTGTGCCTGGGTGCGTAGGTGTCTGGGGTGGAGGTCAAGTGGCATGGCTGCTGGCTGCTGGATACTGGCTGGCTGCCTGCCCATTGCCTGCACCACTCGGTAGCTGCCTGTCATCTGCCTGGCCCCAGTCCAACAAAACTGACCCAAACTGCTTCAACTGCCTGCCACCTGCCCGTCTGGCTGCTGGCTGTTGGCTGTTTGATTTTTCGACCACTTTGACGCTCGTTGTTATTGTCTTTACGGGCAAAAAAAGATAGCAAGTAGCCCCAACGGTGCGTTACGCCCCCTTTTCTGCATTTGATGTGACATCAGCGACGCGCACTTTGTCAATTCGCCTGTGATAAAGTGCTTTAAACTCAAAATGCATTCAACGTTAAACTCAACTCGACTCGGCTCGAGCTGCCGAATATCTAATTCTCTTGCCGTCATATTAGCCTGGCTTAAATGGAGGACATTTTTGCTAATGCTAGCTAGCATCAAACTTATCAGTAATCTTTCACATTTTCTGGTTTACATAGCTGAACATAGGGGCAATGCTATTTTGAAGTCTTTAAACATATTGTTCTTGAAAACTCTAAACATAATTGAAGCACTGATTCAATCTTTTATATTGAAAGGCTTTGAGGCATCAAGTTACATTTATGACTAAATTTTGTTTCGTTTTACAGAATTTTTGTTTGAGCTATTCATTATTATCTTTAAAACAGCAAAACTTGTTTATCAAAACAGGTTTTTAAAAAGATCAAATAGCTCTGAGCTTCTTTCTAATGAATTGAAAAAGAAATGCTGAAAAAAGTATCTCAAGATAGTGTTTTATAAGGGTAAGAAAAAAAAAAAAAAAAAAAAAAAAAAAAAAAAAAAAAAAAAAAAAAAAAAAAAGTGTTTGAAAATAGATTTGACAATAGTTTTGTAAATGGATTTGAAACAAGTTTTCAAGCTTGATTTAAAAATGAATTAAAAAATGTATTTGAAACAAGTAAGAGTGCTCTAGTCAGAGACTGCAAATCGACCCCACCTAAGAGATACCTTTTAAACCCCCTCTGCGAAGGGTTCCCAAATTCATTTTAACGCTTCTTCTTTATATATACACTATACACAAACAACACATCACACACCCCACACACACATAAAGCACACGCACCCGCACAAGCACTTTCTCTGCTACTCCCTGCAGTTTACGCAGCGACTGCGCGCGGGCAGCGCTTGGGCTGGAGTGGTATATTTTGGAAACTTATTTGTTGAATAGGTTTGCTTCTAGATGGACTTTCGTAATCAAACTTTTTTCTACAGTGTATTAATCCCCAAAACAATGATTACACTTTTCATATAGGTATGAATATACTTTTGCCCCCAAACAACGCACAAAGTCTTCTCTCAGTACCCCTTTGAAAAAACTAATTTAAAAGTATAAGGAAAAAAAACTTTGAAAATAAATTTTAAAAAACTATGAAAATAGATTTTAAAAAGAATTTGAGTTTTGTGCAAGCGTTTTCCACGCTTTATAAATTGCGTGAAATTGAGCCTAAACATATTCCATTTTTGTTTGATAAATCTCAAATGGTTGCCAATATTCCAAATTCAGTGAACGCTAGCACTTATGGTCGATCAATCAGTCAGTCAATCAAAACAAAGATATTTAAACACATATTTTAATAAGTTCAATATATTAAGCATACATATTATATCAAAGCTCTCTAAAGTCCCCAACTAAATGTCATCAAAATTAAGTTACCCTGTGCCCACCAACCAGCTAGGGTATATCAGTTGGAACTTTGCTCATTTTTTTGGCTGCCACTGCTGCTGTTGGTTGCTGCGCTACGCCAAATTCTCACGCGTTGCGTTTAAATTACATGAATTTTTTCTGTGTGCTTTGGCAGCTCGGCTCAGCTAGTTGCCCGCTAAATGGAGGGATTATGAGTGTTGTTAGCGGTTGGCGGTTCGTTTCGAGGCAGCGCCCGCGCTTTTTTCTTCTCCCGTTTTCGCTATTTGTTGGCTCATTTTGACAGGCAGTTGGTGGCACAGCGTCGGGCGGTTAGCTGTTGGCCATAGTGGGTGTATTGTCCATTAGCCTGGCTTTTAAATAACTGACTGCAATTTGTTGTATGCCGTTTCTGATTTGTGTTGTGTGAAGGCCCAGCCTATCATTAGCCATGTTGTGGTTGCGGTTAACACGTTGCGTACCATTTTTTTTCTACTGCTGCTGCTGCGTGTTTAGTTATTGATAGATATAGAATATTAAAAAAAAATAGAGAACTCCATGATTAGGTATTATTTAAAAGCATTTTTTAATGTGGCTTTGAAGTTTATTTCTATAAAAAAATGGATGTTGTCATAAAATACATAATAGAAATATTGCTCAATAATACTTATACATATATAATCTATGTTTAGTTTTTATGATGTAATTCTTTACACATAACTATTAAATATATATAAAAAATAGGTATTTTAGTTTATGTTTATGTTTGCATAGACAGCAAACAGAGGGCAACAGAGAAGTGAAGAAAATAAAAACAATCAAATGATTTAAACGTCTCGAATTGTTTCTCAATTTTGGGGCACAGACGACATTGAGGATGTTCTTCTACGCTGCGCGGCAAAGTTACTCAAATTTTATGACTGTGAAATTTTACCATTGTTGGTAATTGATTTTTATGTTAAATCGTAAAAAGCAGCCAGCGCGCAGAGGCCAGAGAGCATGAATTTTAGATAAACCCAACAACGGCCAACTCGAGCAACGTGTTGCGGTGTCTCTTTGGTGTGTCTCTCTGTGTGTGTGTGTGTGTGGAGGGGGAATGGTTTGGTGCTCATGGGGCGTATGCGTAATTGCTTTGTTTTGTCTTTAAGTATATGCGAGTACTCTTAGCTGATGAGGAAATATGCAAAGCAGTAAATAATCCAAATTGATTAAAGTAGAAAGCACATAAACTAATATAAATTAATATAAAATATATTGTATATATAAATTATTTTGTTTTTCACAACATTTCTTCTTATTTATTATGTATTTATTATTTATTTATTTTTTTTTATTTTTTATTTTTTATTTTTTATTTTTTTTTTTTATTTTTTTTTTATTATTATTTTTTTTTTATTATTTTTTTTTTTTTTTTTTTTTTTTTTTTTTTTTTTTTTTTTTTTTTTTTTTTTTTTTTTTATTATTTTTTTTTTATTTTTTTTTTTTTTATATTTTTTTATTTTTTTTTTTTTTTTTTTTTTTTTTTTTTTTTTTTTTTTTTTTTTTTTTTTTTTTTTTATTTTTTTTTTTTTTTTATTATTTTTTATTTTTTATTTTTTTTTTTTTTTTTATTTTGTTTGATTTATTATTATTTATTAACATTTTTTGTATTATTTTTTATGGTTTATTTATTATTTATTTATAATTTTTATATATTTTTTTATTATTATTATGTTTTTTATGTTTTATTTACTATTGTTTTTTATTTATTATTAATTTTCATTATCGTCGAATATCCATTATATATTTTACGCTTGCCTTTCTTCCAACCCGCAAAGCACTTCAAAAATTCTTTTTTTGTGATCTCAATCGTTGCGTAGCGACGTCCTTTCAAGGCTCTCTTTAGCTTTGGCAACTAGACAAAGTAAGAAGGGCGCCATCTCTGCCTAAAACGATGGCTGCAGCTTCATTACTATCTTATTTTTGTTGTTAAATTATAAAATTAGAATAAAAGGTGACCAAATCGATACCAACCTGACATAAACTATAAAAAAAGATATTTCTTAGAAGTTTAATTACAATTAATTTGCTTATCTCAGCTAAGTTGATTAATCCAGCAAGTGTATTTGCTTGTCGGCATCTTCGACGCTTTTCTTTTTGTTGATATTTTCTTTCTGGCTGAATCGCAGTTGGCGAAATTTTTATTAAGCGGTAACATTTTAAATTCAATTGTACAGCGACTTTTTACGCTTTTAATGAATTAAATTGAACTTTTTATGCGCCAAAGTTTGTTTATTTTTATGTTCGTGTATTTTGTTTTTTTATTTTCACTTTAACGCCGCGACCTCACGGCGCCAAATATGATATTTTGTTAGCGCTTTGTGTTTGTCTTGCTGTTGATTAAATAATGCCAACAGTTTATAAATAATGCTTGAGCTTAGTGCTTCGGCGGTTTAAATGCAGATTTTTTTAAGTCCCGGCCAGCCTGCTCGACCGTAAGTCACGTAATTTGCGCAATGCCCCGCTATTTCCGTTGCCTACTTACGGCAGGGGCAGTGGGAACGTTGGTGGGGCGTGTCAGCGCCCAACGACTTCACTCCAACGACTTTGTTAACACAAATCTTTCCGCTTGTTATGTGTTGGTTTCCGTTCAACTTTTGCACGTCTCTCAGGCGAGCACAAAAAATAAATAAAAGTAAAGGAAAAGTGAAAGAGGGAAAATGCAAAAGTAAAGAAAATGAACCCAGGCGCCACTCGCATTGACTGTTTCTAATATTTTCGTTTTGCTCTTTTGCCTTACGTCCCGCCACGGGGTGAAAAGTTTTTTTTTTTTTTTTTTTAAATCGTCTCGCGACATTGGGGGAAAATTGAATAAAAAACGGTTGGCGCTTTCTTCGGCTTGGCTCTGCAAATCCTTGCGACGCCCATTGAATGAATGTGTAATTGATACTGAAACCCAGTCAAAGGCATCCAATACATTGCCGCCTCAAGGCATTACGTTTGCCCACTGTCACGCCCACTGGCAGCACGTGGAAAGTGTTACAGCGTCTGTCATTGATATCAGCGTCTCGCAGCAAGTTTAACGCTTATCTAAAGTGTTTGCTGCTTTAAGGATTTAACGATCTCTTTAAATTTGGACAAAGTTTCTGAATGATTTCTTTTTGGTAGATCCCATTGTAAAAGGGGGTAGAGAAGGTGAGTTGTATAGCCAGTCGATTTTAATATCGAATGTAAATAAACTTTGGTATGTCTGTCTACCTGCATATTCAGCAGTTTGGCGCTTGGTCAGGGTATCTCTTAGTCAAGCACTTTCGTCTAGTGCATACTTATTCGCATTTTGTTTGAATAGGAAAAAGCAGCGTGCAAAATAATGAGCATTTCACTTACATTTCCAGCGTATCATTCGGTTTTTCGCTTTTGTATTACTTTGCTTTTTGCTTTTATTCTAGCTCTCTATTATGTGTTTCTTTTTATCTGTCCATTTTACATTATGTTGCGCTGTGATTCTTTTGTTTCATAATTTGTTCGTTTTTAATTTAAATTTCGATTTTGTTTTTAATTTTTTTTTGCACACTTTAATTGATTCGCTGCTTCTTAATTGATTTTGTCTTTCGCTTTTTCTAGTTTTGATTATCGTTTTGCCAGCAGCTTATATTTTATGAGTCGCTCTCTCTTCGCTTCTCATTTTGTTGTTCATTTAAATTTTCTTTATTCAATTTTGACGGTTAACTTCTTAAGTTGGTGCTCAATGTTTCCCTAGTCACTTCACTTCTCATTTGGCTTCTCGCTTCTTTTATTACTTCCGCACTTTATTGCTCAAATGTTATAAATAATGCTTTGAATTTCGCCATATTGCAACGTTTAGTTTTTAATTACAGCTCACCTGTGATATGGGCCGTGCGAGGTGCATTGATTTGGTCTGTTAATTAAAATGCACGTTAATCGAAATTGAAACGAGATGCTTTCAGCTGCGAATAGCATCAAATCAAAAATAGCCATAGAGTTGGTATGTGGCACACGTGGCGTGATTGACAGTGGAGCATGGGGTATGGGGCATGGGGCATGCTCTGGTCACGTAGCCAACCGCAATTAGTCGCCGACCCAATGCCAAACTTGATGTGTGGCCGACTGGATGGGTGGCTGGATATTGGGTGTGTGGGCGTGCGTTTGCTATTCGGCTATTTACAAAAGGTTCACACAATCAATGCGGTGCGTAATGCAATCAATGCTAATGACATTATGTTGACAAATGTTTGCCATTATTGATGAAAGCGCATGGGCCGCATTGGCAGTCGGTTGACTGAGCTGATTTTAGCATTGAATGTATCTATCCGAGCGCCAACCAAACACAATGAGCAAACTTGAAAGCCTTTAATGAAAATTAACGAGACATGGGGCATATACGACGCGGCATTCAGGCGCAATTACCTTACGGTAGACAGACGATAATTATTTTTGATTTAGATATGTTCAAAGAGTTGATTTTAGTTCGATAAACTGTATTTCTATATCAAAATTTTTTTTCATTATAAAGTATCTGTCGTGTAGATCTTTATAATTGTATTTTAAGAATGGGCAAAATTCTATAAGAAGTATTGCTAAACTTTCATGTAGAGACTTAAAAACTTAGATGTTGAGCTAGGATGAACAAAAACTCCTAATAAGTATACTTTTAAGACTTAAAATTAATTTGATGTTGAGCTAGGATAATGTTTAAATGTTTAAACAAAATTTTGCTGTTCAACATTTCAGTCGCACTACTATTTTTATGAACACATGTATACAGCTGTGTTCACAAATATAGTAGTGCGACGGAAATGTTGGAAATGTTGTGTTCATAAAAATAGTAGTGCGACGGAAATGTTGCACAGCAAAATTTTGTGATAAACATATATTTTCAATATATTATG
Source organism: Drosophila leonis (assembly GCA_035045365.1). Classification (NCBI taxonomy): domain Eukaryota; kingdom Metazoa; phylum Arthropoda; class Insecta; order Diptera; family Drosophilidae; genus Drosophila; species Drosophila leonis. The sequence continues at coordinate 17,558 of JAWNPC010000208.1, read as the reverse complement.
TTTATTACAAAATTTTGCTCGCGAACTAAGCCGCTATTTTTATGAACTCAACTTTATATATAATATATCAAATTTTAACAATAGCTTACATATTCAGTTCTTACTTTGGATTCAGTTGAACTCTAACATTGACTCAAAAAACAAAATTTAAAAAGATTTTGAAGAAATTCTTAAATATTCGAATATTTTGTTCTTTAATGTCTTATTAGTCTGTCATGTCATATTCGGTTGGTTAAATCAAATACATAATGAATATGCCTCTCTAATAAAACATAAATATGTACATATATATATATACTCTTAGATAATAGCTTATGTTATTTTACTGTCTATAAAGTCAAAAGTATCATAAAATCTCGTTAGCTCGTTTGACAAACAATTTTGTTAATTGGAAACAATTCAATTAGACAGACATTCACAATTCATGGCAGCATTTTAATTGGACTAAATTCAAATGACACACAAATATGTATATTCATATATAAGAATGTAGACTAATAGATACAACTACATTTAATTGGAAAATTTAATAAACTATTCAAACTTGAGATAGCTATAATTTTTTTAATAATTTTTTTTTGCTTCGCACATTTTAAAGTTTTATGGCAAGTTTCATAACAAAAGGAAACTCAAGTTTGCAAACAGCTAAAAAGCCGCCAAAAGCAGTTGAAACATCGATAATAATAAGAAGTACAACAACAACAAGATGAATAAGAGGAACAACAATAATAACAACAACATCATGCGGCAGCAATCGTTGGCTTGAATAGACTTTAAACTTCCGCTGCATGACGAAAGACTTTTCATGCGTGTGTGTGTGAGTGTGTGTGTTTGTGTGTGTGTATGTGTGTGTGTGTGTGTGTGTGTGTGTGTGTGTGTGTGTGTGTGTTTGTGTGTGTTTGTGTGTGTTTGTGTGTGTGATTTTCATCTTGGACTATCACACGTTGTCATGCAATATTCTATGCAAGGCATCTTTAGCTGTTGTTGTTCTTGTTCTGTCTGCTACTGAATTGAGTTTCTTCTTGTTCATACTCTCTATATGTGAGCATAAAAGAGGCGTATGTATTCTCTCTCTCTCTCTTTCTCTCCCTCTCACTTTCTCTACATATATGTGAGCGCAAAGAGGCATATGTATTGCTTTCTTTAATATGTGATACTGTGGGCTAGGTTGATATTTAAAGCTACAGAATGAGTAAGTTGTTCAAACTAAAAGAAGTGGCACAGAATCTTTTATAGATCAAGATTTCTGGCTTTAACTAGAACTATTTTCTTAACATCTGTTTATAAAATTATTTAAAAAATTATTTAAAAATTATTTATAAATTATTTAAAAATGATTTAAAAATTATTAATAAATTTTTAAAAAATTTTTAAAAATTTTAAAAAAATTATTTAAAAATTATTAAAAAATTAAAAAAAAATTATTTAAAAATTAAAAAAAAATTATTTAAAAATTATTTCTTAATGTTTATGAAAATTCTTCTGGGGTAATATTGCTGAAAAGATAGTATAAGGAAGGAAAAAGGGGAAGAACTTATATACACTGCTCGAAAACCGATAAGCATATTTAATGCTTCCCATGCCTAATATCAGCCAATCGCATAAGTCTAATATTTTTGGCAATAAAAGTTAATGAAATAAGTGGTAATTAGGGTATTAACTTTGTAGCAGATATTTTAATACAGTTTTAAACGAGTAAAAATGTTGAATGAAGGAATGGAAATAAAGAGCCTGAAACATGTTATATTACAAAACTTTCAGTAATTTCTAATTGTATTGAAGAGTACGAAAGAGAGTGCTAATCGGTTGTCGAGCAGTGTATATAAGTTTTTCCTCTTTTTTCTTCCTTGTCATTGTCATCATAATTTTTTATTTTGGGTATTAGATATAGACTTCTGCTAAGATGTTACATGCTATACTTGAACTGAAGCACGAAGTCTGCTAACAAACTTATCTATTTTTTGTGAATATCTAAGTTATTAAAATTAAAGGCAAGTTAAAACTTTTATAATACAATATATGAACATTTACCTTGCTTTATAATACATAATTTATATAATTAATAATAATATATAATTTAGAGTTTATAAACTTAGTGACAGTCCTGTTACAACCTTCCATAGATATCTTAAACTACTTATACCAAGGTTTCTGTTTATATATTGCTCCCTTGCAACGAGCTGTAATTTGATATTTTTATAGAAAAGTTTCATATTTCTTTTACCATACACATCCACATCACGTTTTAACATGCGAGCTTTATACATTTAACTGACTCAAAAGAGGGCATCAAGTTGTAGTGAAAAATTTCGCTCAATTGATCAACTGAGTTGAACTTTAGGTAGTTCTTTTATTGATATTTCATATACTTAACAACAAATATAAATAATTTTAATAATTTCTCATAAAATATGCCAACTTCTCCCATTGTGCTAAGCAATGGTATTTTATGTTTTCCATTTAAGCGTTGTAATTTCCGCCCAAGTTAGTAGAGCGACAGTTTCCGTTACGTGGTAGCTGGCATATAATTTAGGCATTAGCACATCTATAGAGATATTTATGTGTGTGTCATGTGCACATATATATATATTTATATATTTATATATATATGTATGTGAGTGTGTGTGTGTGTGTCTGAGCAGATATATATTTTCCTGTTGCATTGCACTGCGGGAGACTTTTTAATATCAAAAGGCGCTGCTAACATAAACTTGCTGCAGTTTTTTTCTTCTGCTTTGCGATTACGCTGTAAATAAAATAAGATGTGGAAAGCAGCTGTTAGATGCAGTCGAAGCAGGCTGCTGATCATATTATGTGATAAGGCTAAGAAGATATTGTAGAGATGTTCTCGGTGTCCTCGATTGTAGAGACAATGGACGCTGAAATTGTGGAATATAGATACTTGGACTAGGAATTGAGTATTAGTATATTATATATATATTCTTCCATCGATAAATATCGATCAGAGACAGATATAAAAGTATTTAAAAAATATTAAAAAACTTTATATTATATTTTATATTTTATATTATATTTTTTTTAAGGGTTTATCTAACTTATGCCTAATCTTATACCTCCAATTTTACTTTTCAGGATCGTCAGAATGCGCAATCCTCTTGTGCCGGTCTCTTTGTGGCGGCTCATTTGGGCTTCGATTATCCCGGCGTGTGGATACATGTTGACATGGCCACGCCCGTCAATTGTGTAAGTGATTGAAATAGAATATCTCATTGCATCTCTCTCTATCACTCTCTCACTCTTTCTGTCTGGCAGGGTGAACGTGCTACGGGCTATGGCGTCGCCCTGTTGCTAACGCTCTTTGGCAGCCACACGAGCTGCGGCCTGTTGCAGTCGATTGCGCCGGGCGATGAGGAGCCGCCATCGAAGCGTATATGCCGCGATTAGCAGCCGCGTGCAACAATCGCATTGCTGTGAAGTCGAGCGTTTTTGCATTTCAATCAAGTTTATACACACACACACACACACACACACACACCCAGTTATACACACTCACAGATGAGTTAAAGTCGAAATAAGTTGAAAAGCCAATTGAATAAGCTGCTGCCAGGCAATAAAATGAAATTAAACGAATTGAGAATTAACATTTGTCACTTGCAGTGTGTCTCTGTGTGTGTTTGTTTTGTCACTGCAATTTTTACACTCACCTGCACACACACACACTTACACACATAGACACACGTCCCTTTGCTGTTCAATTAGACGACTGCTGTGCCCATTTGCTAACTGTGCCTGGCGCCTAAGTGGATTCATCATCATCATCATCAACATGATGCGGCTGCAATTGTGTCGACAACAACAGCAACTGCAGCAGCTACGTCAACAACAGCTAACAATACAAATTAAATTGCAACATCATTGTGCCACGGCGTCGAGTCGTCTTTGTTGCCTACTTTTCAGAGATGCGCGCGCGCTCGCTCGCTCGCGTAACTCTCGCGGGTTTGTCAGCTGTCAGCGTCAGCGTGAAAGACAGATTCACGGCCACGCCCAACGCCTTTGCCAGCGCAGCGCCATCAGCCAATCTACACAAACTGCCTGAGTCTTATTTGGTAAATTTCATTTAGAAACGCGCTCGTTTGCCTTGCTCGCTCACTTTTTAATTTACCTTTTACTTTTTTGTGTGCTATTAATACCCTGGTGAGTGGTAATTGCAGGTATATTGCAGTTGCAGCAGAGGTAAATTAGGTATGTCTTTAAAGCTGGTTATTTTTATATTTTAATAATATTTTTATAAACTTGAATTACATGACCAAGTTACATGGTTTTCATCTAGCTTAGTCAATAAAAAAATATTTGTATATATTATGAAAATAATTCCAAAAATATTTTGATTTTTTATATAGATTTTATGTTATATATTCACATATAAGATGTGAATCATATCAATATAAATACTATTTTAAATTTCAATGCATATCTATTTTATTCAAAGAAGAATGTAAACATTTATATGAAGCATATGCATATTTCCATTTCAATGCAGGGTATCACTAAGTCGTTCACCTTACATCTTCACACTGTTTTTATAGCATTTACTTTCGCTTGCGCTTTTATTGTTTAATTAGCCTGAAATACGTTTATTTTCAATAGTAATTGCAGTAAACAACGCGCGAGGCGAGGCGAGGCGAGGCGCACGCAAGAGCTGACGATTTGTAAAACCTTGAAATGCAGCTCAAGTAATGCTCCATTGTGCCAGGCCATCGATGCTAAATGGGTATGGAATGGCATAGTAAAGCGTGTGAGTGTGTGGGTGGGTGGTGGTTGGGTGGGTGTGCGTGTGTGCCACTGACAAATATTCGATTAGCGAACACAGTAACGAGCTCTCCATGCCAAAGTGAATTTAGTTGGAGAATGGGTGATTTGTTGTTGTTGTGCTGCAGCATGAAAATTGTAATGTAAACAAGAAATCTTCAGTTGGGCGTATTTGATGGGGCTTAAATACGGTTTTGCTAGACCTAAAGTGCCGTAAAGATTTTGTAGCTGTAGATTTTAAGATACAAAATTAGGAGAAACCGAAACAGAAACTTGAATCTCTAAGTGCAGAATTAGTTCTCTATGATTTATGTGAAATGTGAAAATTTGCAATATTATTTTGGAAATTTTAGTATATTTAGAATTGTCTTAGGCTTTCAATTTGAAATATATATTTATAGTTTTTTCTTTTCGTCAGAAAATTAATAATTTAGATTTTACATCAGCTTGTTTTAAGTGAATTATTTATCAGCTTTTTTTATGTTTATTTATTCTGATATCTCTATTTATTTATTTGATCTAATATCTTTAGGATATCCGCTTCATACTACATATTTCTTATATAGTTTGTTCGACCGGAAATTATGACTGCAAATTTGTAAAAGGGTAAGCAGTAAGTTAGAATCAACTAGATATCATATTTTCAGGCTACTTTATCTTTAGGCAATTGTCTAAGCATTGCATTTAAGCAACTAAATGTCGTTGCTTTAGAGAAGTGAATATCGTATCCCGCCTTTGTGCAATTGAATATCGTAGCTTAGGCAACCGAATGTCTTAAGGCACTTGCATATAATACATTTATGCAACTGAATATCGTATTTGTATTGTATCTACAGGCAACTACATATCGTATCTTTAGCCAACATATCGTACCTTTGAATAAGTGCATATCAAATCTTCAGGCAATATCGTATTTACGGACAACTACTTATTACAACTTCAGATATTTGTTTATCCTCTACGGACAATTATATATCGTATCTTCAGGCAACTTTCCATAGCTGTATCTTTAGACAATGGCATATTATGCATTTATGCAATTGAATATCGTATCAATCAACTAAATATCGTATCTTCATGGAACTACATATCATACATTGACGACTTTTGGGCAATTGAATATCGTAACTTAGGCAACTAAATGCCGTACTTTCAGGCAATTTTATTGTATCGTACTTAAGGATATTACAAGTGCATATCGTAATTTGATATCCTATCTACAACAACTACATATCGTATCGTCAGACATTGACATATCGTATCTACAGCTAACTACATATAGCACCTTCGAAGTGTATATCGTATATTCAGGAATTACTAATCCTATTCAGAGGCCTATATATCGTATCTACAGACAATTACATATAGTATTTTTAGGCAATTACATATCGTATCTATAGTCAACTACATACCAGACAAATACTTATGGTAATTTTACGCACCTACATATCGTACCTTTAGTCAGTTAAAAATGTTACCTTTAGACAATCTGCAAAAATTAAGTCTAAGCATTTTTCATAGTCAAATCACCAACAACATTTGGTTAGGTATACAGTCCTAATACATATACCTATATACTATTGTAGATGTATTTATCATACTGGAAAGGTTAAAAGTCCCTGTTTTGTGCGTCTAAAATGTGTTCAAATTAATTCTGTCGATTATCAACAAAGGCAAATGAAATTTCGAAATTTCGGAATTTCGCTATTTAATGTAGTGTAATATAATTGGTGCGTCATGTAGATGGCATAATTTATTATTTAACACAACACGCATACAAGATTCATGTTGTTATTCTCGTGTGTTATTCAACACTGCAAATGCGAGTCGTATACATAATGTCAACCCAGCCGAAAAGCGTCGTTGCGCTGCTGTTTATTTGTTCTGTGAGGTTTGCCAGCTGCATTTTGTTGCAGTTGCTGTTCGTGTTGTGGCATATTTCAATTGAATGTTTTGTTGGTTTTTTTGTTGGATTTTGTTGTTGTTGCTGTTGTTGTTTGCTCGCTATTTTGCCCACACTGTGCGGCAGCAGCTATGCATATCAGTCATGCGCCACGTTGGCTGCAACAATTGACCCGGCACATGCGTTCGCAGCGAGGCATACCGAAAGCTTTAACGGCTTACGTCCAGCTCAAGGCAAGCGGCGTCCAATGGCTGCACGTCGTCGTCGGCCAGTGGCCATAAATATCTTCGCACTGCGCCGCGCATATCTCCCAAAAGGCTAAAGGACCATCGTCCAGCGTCCAGCGTCCATCGTCTATCGTCCATCGTCTATTGCCCGACTCCCCATGCAGCACTTGACTTTTGTCGCATTGGCTCTCGACTCCAAGGACGCTGACTGCAGTTTTTCTACCCAGCAATCATTAGGCTGAAAGAGTTTGTTGTGAGAATGGGAGAGGTAAGCTTTATTGATACTAGAATGTTTATATATAGACGTATATAGTTGAGTTTATTGATGAGGTGAGCTGATCTAGCCAAGCTCGTCTGTCTGTCTGAGGAATTTATTATCAATCAAATTATTGGACGAGCAGTTAAAGGTTAGAGATCAATTCAATCCTAAAAGTTCTACGATATACTTGTATACTAGTTCTACGATATTCGATAATAGTTCTACGATACATACTACTTTTATGATATTCAATAATAGTTCTACGATATATACTATTCCTACGATATTCGATAATATTGCTACGATACTCGATAATAGTGCTACGATATATACTACTTCTACGATATTCGATTTTTAGATTAGGCTCTGAGAACATATCTCGTTCAATGTACTTTTGTCACTCAACATCAGATACTAAAAGAGCTAAAAGCATAAATTCCAGTTTTGGATATTATGTTATCGATAAATATCGATTTTTGAATGATGTTTGTAGAGCATATTTCGATAAAGTCATGTCATTCTGTCATAGATTGTCTCTCAGAAACTAAACTAACTTCAACCAAGTCCTTCTAACAATTCAGTTTCAAGTGAGTTTATTATATAAATATAAATATCTATTTATATATAAAATATTATCGATAACTTTTAACATTTCTATAGTAAGAAGTCGTAATTTATCTAATGACAGCAAAAGCAATGTATGCAGGGTATACCTTAGTCAGTCACTCTCAACTCTCCCAACACTCTTGTTTATTCAGTTTCTTTTTTTTAACGTTAGCTCGCACACAACTCAATTTGGAGTCAAGTGGAGTGCGTGTGCTCGGCTGTTAAGTCCGGCTAAAGACAAAAACAATAACAATGACAATATTAGAATTTGTTGCTCCGGCTTCAGCTGCAGCTGCCGTCAACGTGCTGTGGTCATTTCCATTGTTCTTTGCCAGCTTTTGTTGTTCCACTTGAACAGCTTAACCCCAGCACGGCATTTAAGCTGGAAAAGCTGCCAGTTTGGTTGTTGCTGTCCCGCCTCGCCCTCACTCCCTCCCACGACCCTCAGGCCCTGCCTCAACAAATTCTGCACAAATAAATTATTCTTCTTCGCACCTTAAGTGACAGAGATCGAGCTAGAGGCCATGTTTTGCCTACGATATTTGTGTAGAAGTGTCTTGAATAATGCACAACGAGGCCAAAGCGAAGCGAAGTTCCAAGCTCTTGATTTCAATTCCCCGGTCGGCTATATGCAGGATAGATAATAATTTCCGCAAAGTCAACACAACAAATTGTCAATTTATAAAGTGCAAGTTTTTTGGATGCCAAAAGTTTAATAAATAAAAAATTAGCTAAATTATGTTGCCTACTTTGCGGCGGGCCGAAGCATAACTCGCGACGCGCTCAACTCTCTGTGGACCGATGGCTGTCATAAGGAAACTGAAACAAAACAAGTTTCTTAAAAACTTTCAGCACACAGAAACTGAACTCATAAATACCCTGTAATATTTGTTGTTTTGCTTTTGTATTTCCATTGTCTTGCAAACAGGCTCGTTTCATCTAGATTAAGATTCTTGGCTGGGGTTGCTATATAAACTGCGGGGGCGTGGCCTTGGTGCCCTGTCACAAAAACCGCAACAACCGCAGCGGCGGGTGGCGACCAAAGGCAATGGCTTAAAATTAGGTATAGTCGAAATTACTGTAAAATGCTTTAAATGAGTGTAAAAGCAAAATATAATAAGCCCAAAAACCGGCGACTAATAAAAAAGGGCAGCACCAGCGAGCGGCCCGACCAAAAGTAACAAAAAGAAAAAAACAAACAAAGTGGAAGCAGCTCTGACAGTAGGTTATATCCGACTGTATGATACACGCTTACAGCACAGTTAAAGGCATAACAATTATTTATTTAAATTCATTTATATAATATAATAAAAATATATATGTTTTTCAGTTCATCTAAAATTGCTAGAACATTCATTTTGAATTCATCTTTAAGCTCTGGCTTTAAGTAGTCTTGATTAGAAATTAAGGTTTAAGATATTGATTGATAGACAGTTGTGGTCATAAAAATAGTAGTGCTGCACATTACACAAAACTTAAACCAGATGAAAGGGGACTTTTTCTATTAAAAAATAAAAATATGTAAAACTCTTGCTACTTTTAGCATTAGAATTAATTTGATTTTGATGATTTTAGAGAGATTTATTGAATATAGGCTGTTCATTGAAATAGTAGTGTTGCTGGTAAGAAGCTGAAAAAAATAAATAAAAATAGTATATTAAAAAAATAAACCTGTAATTATTTATGTTATATTTTACTGATTGAAATTCATTTGCATTGTAATTTTTTTCTGATTTTAAAGTGTGGAGCATTGCTCGGCAGAAAAGAGAAGTTTGATTGTTAGATTTAAAATGCATATAGTCCACATGCTTAAAACTTGATCTGATTTGCAGTCAAAGGCGTCTATATACCCAAAGCTTCAAGTCTTCAACAGTTATCAATGGGCTCATATAGTAAATTACAACTCTATTTCAATACAAACATAGCTAGTATGAAAAAGCAATATACTCTTGATTACTCTTTATATTATTTGCCATGAGCATAATATTTTGTTCTCCTAAAGTCAACTAGAAACTGGCAAAATATCAAATAGAAACTTTAATAATTATAATTACCTTCCAGCTTTTAACCAATATACTCATTTTAACACCGTGAACGAGCATAAAGAAACAAAGGAAAAAAAAACAACAACAACAACAATGCGGCACATTGGGCCGCCGCATCTCCCGCGGGGCAAGCTGTTAAATGAAGAATAAAGCAGCAACAACCAAGTACAACCAGCAATGTGTGTGTGTGTGTGTGTGTGTGTGTGTGTGTGTGTGTGTGTGTGTGATGGCAAACATATTTTATGAGCTGCTGTTGTTGCTGTCGTTGCTTCTGTTGCCTCTCAAACGCAGCCGATAATAAAACTTTCCTCTCGAATGGCTACGGCCCGCTGGGAGTGTAATCGAGGCTGTTACATCTATGCTGCGTGAGTGCGAGTTTGCGTGTGTGCCACTGTGTGTATGGGTGTGTGTGTGTGTATGAGTGTGTTTGGAGTGTGAATCATAATTCCATGTTGGCACAGAAATTTATATAAAAATATTTATAAATATAGGTGAACGCTGGGAAAACAAATAAGAATTTCTAAGCGAATATTTAAAAGAAGCTATGCATCAAGTATAGCGCGGTTTTGCGCGGCAGTGCGTTAGTGTAGGCATGGCAAAAGCAAAATGTATTTGTTTGTAAGTATATATTAAAGAAGGAGCAATGCTCTGAGAGTGTATTAAGTAAATAAATATACCTCTTCTCGAGCTGCAGCTGTCATATATTAGATATTGTTTGGTTGAATAGAAAGAAAATTAAGGAAAATTTGAGATATTTTTAATTTATTTTTTATATATTTATTTATTTATTATTTTTTAATATTTTGAGTCTATGCATGTGTTTTGGTATTAAGGTGCAATTTTAGATGAGTTGTAGTCTGCCAAAGTAATGGGCTGGTAAGCGTAAACTAAGAAATCGACGTTTAACCAGGAATTTCGATAGTCCTCAGCTGTTATCATCATCATCATCAACGATAATCTTCAGCTGTTATCATCATCACCATCAATGATAATCTTCAGTTGTTATCATAATCAATTCATCAATTCATCAATTCATCAGTTCATCAATTCATCAGTTCATCAATTCATTAATTCATCAATTGATCAATTCATTAGTTCATCAATTCATTGATTCATCAATTCATCAGTTCATTCATCAATTAAACATTCATTCATATAAATCATGCATGATCAAATCGCAAATCTTATAGAATATTGCAACAGCTGCATTTGATCGATAACTTCAACAATTACTACAATATAGTTATCGGAAATAGTATCACTCTTGCCTATACGGAGGACTTTATCAACCTCTAAAAACAACTTTTTATTTCTTCAAAATTCTCTAACAAATATGTATGATCTCTTTATGTGACAAGTATAATATCTGTTAGCTTGGCTTACAGGGTATCTGCTAGTCATATACAACCAGTTCATTGTTGTTTCATTTATATTTAGTATATCTCATTAACAACATAATTACTCAAAATGTTTTTTTTATCACATTTATTCAACTTACTGCAGGATAATACATGTCTCGTTCAGCTCTCATGAAATTGTAATATTCAAATATTTTCTCTTATTCACATGCCCAAAACTGCATGACATTCATATAAATATATTTATATTTGTATGCAGATTACATATGCGAAAAATACATGTATTTAAGACTAGAACAAGTTGCTTATCATTATGCAGCTGGTTGTTATCTGCTGGCTAAAAACATTCAGCTTATGTTGCAGCCAACAAGATGCAAGGAATCTGTTTTACAAATCCCCTTTGCAGGCGCAAAAAGAAGGTAGTTAGGGATTGACTAGGACATAAATATATATATATATATATATATATATATATATATAATATATATATTCAAATTGCTTTTGGGCAGCTAATAAAAAGCTTGTAATCAAATGGGCGTGGGCGTTCAGCTTCTTGTTGTTGGCCAACAACAAAAAAAAAGAAGAGAAAAAAACTTTTGCTTAACAAAGTCGCAAAGTTGAGCATGTTGGCCAGAAATAAAATGTGTGCGACTTGGATATGCATGAGTGGGGCAGGATTCAGAAGCTGCTGTACAGCTACTACAACAACTTCTTCTGCTACTTCTTCGGCAGTCGCCGCTTGCACTTAGCCAAGTGCTGGGCAAAAAGTAACTAAGCAAAACACTCGTTGCAGTCAACTTAAGGCTAATTTAAGTGACTGTATCTCTAGCAGTGTCTATCTATATGCCACTCTCTCTCTCTCTCTCTCTATCTCTCTCCCTCTCTGTCTGTGTGTGTTTGTAGTGCGTAGCTTCGAGTTGACTCCATTGGCTTCTACCTGTCCCAAACGACCTGCTGCTACTGTAGCTGCTCGACATCATCAATGTAAATGCTCGTGAATAATGCAAGCCTAAGAAAATAAGCTGCACTCAAGTGCGCTTCTTACTACCGACGCCAACTTTTCTTGCTTTTGTTTTTCTCTCTCTCCCTTTTTTTTTTGTTTTTGTTTTTCCTGTTGAACAGAGCTTTTATACAATATTTATGTTTTGATGCATGTATACAGGTATATCTATTTCAAATCTATTTTACATTAGAACTTGCATTGATATTAATTGCAATTAAAATAATCAAATTTTTCATCTTGAAATTTATTTGAATTTGGGTCTGACAGTAGATTATACCCGACTGATTGATACACGCTTACAGCACAGTTAAATGAATACAAATTCTTATATTTTTTATATATATGTGTTTCAGTTCGGAAAAATGTCTCAGATTGCTAAAACATTCATTTTGACTTCATATTTAAGCTCTGGCTTAAAGTTATCTTCATTGGAAATGTAGGTCTAAGATACTGATTGATAGATAGCTGTGGTCATGAAAATAGTAGTGCTGCACATTACATAAAATTTAAATCAAATGAAGTGGGACTTTTTCTGTTGAAAAATAAAAAGATGTAAAAATCTTGCTACTTTCAGATATTGATATTGATATTGATTGCAATTAAAATGCTCAAATTTTATATTGAAATTTATTTGAATTTGGGTCATATCAACTCTGGACTTATACTGTCTAAAGCTTATATACTTTGCTCACTTAATCATAGAGTATAATTGCAAAACTGTCAGCAAAATGAAGGTGTTGATTAAGACAAAATCTCAGACATAGTACTCTCATCTTGTATTAAAGCTCTGCTCACTAAAAATTCAATTTAATTTAAGTCATTCTCAACACATTGTTATATACCAATTAAATTACATATGGAATACAGTTAGAAAGGCTAAGAAGCAAGCATTTCAATGAATAGTGGCTTAAAGCCGCTTTATTCATTCATATCCCTGTTAATTGGCAACAGATTTATTTCTATATAATATGCAGCTGATTATGCAACACCTACAGAACATACAAGTACACGAGCAATTACTGTGCAGCAGTTGCTGTTGCTGTTGTTGCTGCTGTTGTTGCAGGGCAACCAACGAACTTGCTCAAGTATTTATGAACTTTGTTAACAGACTAAGAATTACAAACTTGTGAGCGAGAGCGAGCGCGCGCGGCACACGAAACTTCTGAATGAGAAATTGTGTGCAAAAGCGACAGTCTGGCTGGGTAACTCGTGGCTCTGCTAGTGAAAATGAATTAAATGGCCACGCCCACACACACACAGAGAGAGAGAGAGAGAGAGAGAGAGTTGCAGACATAGCGTGAGAGGTGCACTAATTGCCAGCAACTCGCTGGACAAGTTTATGGCCAAGGTAAACGCAGCCCCAAAACTTCATAGGCCAGAGTTCAACGTGGGCCAACTTATTCGCCGCCTACTTTTTCAAGAGTGCTCTAAACGTGTACCCTCGACTGTGGCTCTCTGTGTGTGTGTGTGTGTGTTATGTTTCAAGTTTTCGCTGTGCACAACTTTTGCTTTTACTTCAGCACGATTTTCAGTTTGAATTCTTGAATCTTCATTTAAAGTTTTCATTTACATCGCTCTGAGCGCGTATGTGTTTTCAGTTCTCTGTCATTTTTGTGATGTTTATCGCTTGTTGCATTCTCTTTTTTTTTTTTTTTTGCCCTCTCCACTGCTCATTTTGCCGGAGTTAATCACTTTATGTCTCGGCTTTACAATTTTTCCTTCATTAAAATTGCGGCCGTTGCATAAACAGCGCTGCGCCCTGATTGCATTAAAAATCTCATAAAACTACGTCAGTGCAATTAATAAAGTTGTTTTCGCATTATTCCATGTGACATAAATTGTGAATAACATTTTTATTTTATACCTCTAGCCAGGTGGAAGCTGAAATTTACTTTCTTGAAGCTTATATATACGAGTATAAAAATTTATAAAATACAATTTGAAAACTAGCCACGCCCTAATGAGCTCACCAAAAAATCTATACTTTTTGCAGCAAAATTCTTTAATCGTTGCTATAAAATTGTTTATTTATACTTATTTTTTAATATATTATTTTTTATTATTATTTATTTATTTATTTATTTTTTTAAAAATGTTATTTTCTGCAATGACCGTCTTGCTGTCCGTCTGTCCGGCCGTCCGACCGTCTATCCATCCGTCTGACTGTCCGTCTCTCTGTCCCTAGGTCCGTCCCTACGTCTGTCTGTCCATCTGACCGTCTATCCGCTCATCCGCTCGTCCTTCCGACCGTCTGTCCGCTCGTCCGTCCATCTGTTCGTCCGTCGATCTGTCCTTATAAACGAGAACCATTTTGCCTCTATTGAAGCTAGAGACTTGAAATTTGTAATGTATATTCAAAAAGAAATGGCAATGTATCTGCGCCCATTGGGCGTACATTCGAATCAGCCACGCAATCTATGGGCGCCTTTAAAAAGTAACAGAGAGACGAACTTTGCGGAAAACCAATATACTCTTTTTGCAGTACTTGAACGAGCTGCAGTTGCTTAACATAACATTTACATCATGTAAACAGAAAATGTTAAGGCATTCCAAGCTCTCACTGCTTTGGAGTGCAACAAAGCGAGTAGCTACTGTAGCACATGATTTCTATAGCTAGGCATTATCGGGTCGCTTGAGGCATTGTCGTTTAGTGTTCGTTATCTGGCATGTGGCCTGATGATAGATCAATGTGTGTGTGTGTGTGTGTATGGAGCAGGTAAGCTGGCCTGAGTTGGGCGTTGGCAGCACTTGAAAAAGTAATTGTTTGCGATTTGGAGAGTGCGGTGTGTTGTCGGCAGCAGAAGGTTGGTTGGAGCACATCATCAGAAGTCGTCTATGGATGCCCGGATTGCCAGAGCTCTTGAGACATTCGAGTGGACGCCTCCTGCTGCTGTTGGCTGGGGCCGACAACTATGTCAGTTTAGTTGGAGCAAAAGCTGTGCTGATGAGGCCCGAGGACTGCTGCATGCTCCGACATGCTGAATGGACAACGTCAATGGCAACGAGTTTATTTGCAGTCGAAATATGTCCCCAGAGCTGGCAACAATAGCAATTAGTTCATTGTCAATAGTTTGCTTGCACACTGACTGCCAAGGACAATTTGCCGCCTGCGGGGCATGGCCAAGACGCAAAGGGCGGAGCAAATTTAACTAAATTGTAATCGGAATATGCGCATACAAATGGTATTAGCTGCAAATGCAAATTGCTTTATGGCAACGCAGGAGCAACAACACCAGCAGCAGTGGGGCAAAGGACTCTCAACAGTCGGCAGTCGGCAGTCGGCATTGTTGCAGTCAAATTGCAAGCGATTAAGTGAAGTAAGCTAATTAATTTTGCTATGTGTGCCATGCGAATGTGAATGTATCTAAGTATCTGTCTCTGATTGACACACACAGACAGAGAGACAGAGACAGAGAGAGAGATACACTCTGCATCTGACTGGTAATGTCTTTATAAACTGTTTCGCCTCTCTCCCATCTCCTGCTGCCTCCTGCCTCCTGCCTGTCGCCTGTTTATTTTACATTAATTGAGTTGGCAAAAAGTCTACCAGCATTTCCTTTGCTGCCCTTGCAGGCTTTCGGCCATTAAATGAAACGAGGCCAGACGCCAGGGTCGCCAGCGCCGCAGCGCAGCGTTAATAATGCTGTTAAAATCTTGCCGTCGCAATTGTTCAGGACCTCAATAAGAACGCATTATGCACATTATCATCTCTCGTCGGCATCTCTGTGCATTGCTTCAGCTCCAATTGCATTTGCCTCACACAAGACATGAATTCTCATTTAATTTCAGCACAACTTTCAGCACTTATTTATTGATGCATATATTTCCATTTATAGTCGGTTTTATTGAATTATTTCATGGAAATAGTTAAACAGCTCAGCAGTTTCGGGCCGAAACAATGTAACTTCTGGCTCAACTACTCGAATAGCCATAAATTAATTAACGAACATTTCTATTGTCATTATCCATTTCATATGAATTGGACTTGCAGTTGGCCAAAGGTTTCTTGATTCCTGTTACAGCTTTGTCTTATTAATTAACGCTACTGTGAGTTTATACAATAAGTTTCCTTAAAATCAAAACGAATATATGGACTATGTTTTATGATCTGCATATCAACAATATTGCGCATCTAAGAAAATTTACTTGTAATTTATATAAAATTTTTGTTTGAGCTTTTCGCTCAACTCGTTCACGTAAGGACATTTCTTCTGCCCGATGGCTGTAGTGTTTTTGTTGAAATTTAGCTAATGTATTTGTATTTGTTGGGATTGTTTTTTTGCTGCGGCAGCTAGCAAATTGGCAACTGAAAGACGAAAAAGAGAATTGCATCTGCGATGAGCTGTATGCATGAGGGAGGCTGCACAGCACAGCCAGGACGACAAATTGAGCGAATGGATGACAATTTCGATTTGTGTTGTAAAATTGTAAAAAGTGCAGCCGAAATGCTAGAAAAACCTAACAGAATATGGAATATGCCAAGGATGCGAGCAGAGCACAGCGTGGCTAATATAATAAACAAAACAAAAAACAAGTAAGAGTGCTCTAGTCGAGACTGCTCGACTAAGAGATACCCTGAACCCTGCGAAGATGCGATATTCAAATCATTTTACGCTTCTTTTATATATACATACATACAAACAACACATACACACACACACACATGCACACGCACGCACAAGCACTTGCTCTGCTACTGCGCAGTTTACGCAGCGACTGCGCGCGGGCAGCGCTTGGGCTGCAGTATGGGCTATATTTTGGAAACTTATTTGTTGAATTAGTTTTCTTCTAGATGTACTTTCGTAATCAAACTTTTACAGCGTAATAATGACATTCATATGTATGTATTTGCCAAAGCACAAGTCTCTAGTATTTGAAATACGTTTTTTTCAAATTTGGGGGGAAGGGGGCGTGGTATCCAAAATCCAAAAATTGAAAAATGTTTGTATTCATTACACGGATACACACAGTAAATTTGAAATCTATAGCTATAACGGTATTCAAAAACGAACAAAAGTTATCGATTTTTATCGATAATAAGGAAATGGGATGAGTTATCGAAAAAAAATGATAAACTCGTACTGCGTAGGATATACACGAGTATACATTTCAAATTTCAGATCTCTAGCTTTTGTGGTTTGCGAGATCACTGCGTTCACACGGACGGACGGACGGACGGACGGACGGACGGACGGACGGACGGACGGACGGACGGACGGACGGACGGACGGACGGACAGACGGACATGGCTATATCGACTCAGTTTGTCGAGCTGATCAAGAATATATATACTTTATGGGGTCTGCCATGTCTCCTTCTGCCTGTTACATACATTTTCACAAAAACATTATACCCTGATTTCCCATTTTCAATGGGTTCAGGGTATA
>JAWNPC010000206.1:0-12037 GCA_035045365.1 Drosophila leonis | reverse complement strand
AGCAAGTCAAAATACTTATTTTTATACCCTGAAGGCCTGAACACATTAAAAATGAACAAGTAAGAGTGCTCTAGTCGAGACTGCTCGACTAAGAGATACCCTGAACCCTGTGAAGATGCGATATTCAAATCATTTTACGCTTCTTTTATATATATGTATGCACATATAACAACACATACACACACACGCACATGCACACGCACGCACAAGCACTTTCTCTGCTACTGCGCAATTTACGCAGCGACTGCGCGCGGGCAGCGCTTGGGCTGCAGTATGGGCTATATTTTGGAAACTTATTTGTTGAATAGGTTTGCTTCTAGATAGACTTTCGTAATCAAACTTTTACAGCGTAATAATGACATTCATATGTATGTATTTGCCAAAGCACAAGTCTCTAGTATTTGAAATACGTTTTTTTCAAATTTGGGGGGAAGGAGGCGTGGTATCCAAAATCCAAAAATTGCAAAATGTGTGTATTCATTACACGGATACACACAGTAAATCTGAAATCTATAGCTATAACGGTATTCAAAAACGAAGAAAAGTTATCGATTTTTATCGATAATAAGGAAATGGGATGAGTTATCGAAAAAAAGATAAACTCGTACTGCGTAGGATATACACGAGTATACATTTCAAATTTCAGATCTCTAGCTTTTGTGGTTTGCGAGATCACTGCGTTCACACGGACGGACGGACGGACGGACGGACAGACGGACATGGCTATATCGACTCAGTTTGTCGAGCTGATCAAGAATATATATACTTTATGGGGTCTGCCATGTCTCCTTCTGCCTGTTACATACATTTTCACAAAAACATTATACCCTGATTTCCCAATTTCAATGGGTTCAGGGTATAAAAATCAGGGTATATATATGTATGTATATATTTTTTTAAATGTAGGCAACAGGCAGAAGGAGGCGGGACAGACCACAAAAGAATATTGCATATTCTTGATCAACGCGAACTAAGTCGATTTAGCCCTGCCCGTCCGTATGTGTGAATGAATGTGTCGATCTCAGAACCTACATATAAGAGCTAGAGAGTTGAAATTTTTATTTTTTATTTATCGATTGAAAACCCCATTGAAATGCAGTTTTTAAATTCTATCTCGTACATCTTTGTAGCGAGAGTCTAAAAATTTTATATTTAGTTTCATTTATATTTAATACAATTTTCATTTTTGTTATATTTTAGATACTGGCCCAAAATTTTACAAAAATTTTCAAATTGAAGGTTAGTTGCAAATATAGACAATGTGTGAATGAGTTTGCAATTTTATACAATCGAAAAAATATTCAATATAATATGTAGATCATATGCTGAAAATTTTATTGAAATCCATTAAGTATTACAGAAGTTATTTAACAAAACTTTTTGTCAATTGCAACAACATGTGACCAGCAACCCACAACCGTTAGGTCAGTGACGCATTTATTCTATGCGTGTGCACACATACTTAGGGACACGAAAACAATATCGATACATTTTGGTATCGAGTATATTCGTTATTGATACCGATATTTTATACTTGATACTTTTGTTTCGATATTTGTACTCAACAAGTATATCTGGAGCGGTATCGAGTACACAAAAATTGCGCGGGACTACGTGAACCACGCCACTAAATTTGCAAATTGCGACGCCACTTGTCGAGTCATCAAAGTGAGTTATTTAAGTAAATTTGCTTTTTAGTTAAAGTAAGTATTAAAGCTATTATTATGTGCAGTTTATTGAAATTTGTGTCGTTAGATAAATGGCGCCAAGCCGAAGCAATGTTTGGCGATGCTCTACCAAAACATGTAAAGACGAGGTGAGATGCAAGATTTGCTTCAAAACCCTATCTATCTATCGACCCTTTAAAAGAATGGGATGACATGAAAGTGGCATATCCAAAACTATACCATCTGGCCCAGATATATTTGGGAATTCCTGCGAAATCTGTGCCCTCTGAACGTTTGTTCTCTAAAGCTGGAAGTACTATTACAAAAACTCGCAACCGACTTTCACCGAAACGGCTTGACAAGCTGCTGTTCTTAGCCGATTTTACGAAGGAGTAGTGGGAAATTTAAAAAATAATGTTAAAAAAAATACATAAAAATGTAACATGAATTATTAAGCATTTGGCCCAAATATAAACTCGATACCTTGCTACATCGATACTTTCGTCCCGATATTTTTATGAGTACGATGCTTTTCTTTTTGATACTACTCATGAGTACATGATCGATACTTTACATTCAATATCGTGTCCCTACACATACTACATAATAACGCGAGCATTCTTTTCTGTTCTGCTTGAATTTTGTTATAACTCTTAGCTGCCTTTAGTTTCGAATTTTCTACTGCTTGTCTAAGCAGTGCAGTGGCGGTGTTGACAGCCGCCGATGTGAAAAGTTTTTATTTTTGTTTTTCACACAATGACGGTGTCGGTAGAGGTGATGCGCTTTGATCAGTAGAGGTTGGTTCGACTCCAGCTGCGGAAATTTCGGATTTTCTTAATTTTTTTATTTTTATCTATTATTAAATTATTATTACTATTATTCTTAAAACTAAAACTACTTTTTTGACAAACATGCTATTTGATTGTGATAGTGCAAGATTGGCAATTTAATTAAATTTTGTATAAGTTTGTGATATATACAAGATACGCAATATTTTTATTTTATATTTGGATTTTGCATTTAGTTTTATGTATATTTTGGCGAAAAATTACATGTCTACGCCCACTAAGGGGCATGGTAAATCATATCTGACTATATAGTGCTTTGCACAAATTCTGTTATATTTTGAGCACTATTGAGACTTGAACTTTGAAATATATAGTCGGGTTGACAGCCAAGATCATAAGGCATCTTCTATAGTTTTACAATAGAAGCTTAGAATTTATTGATTAAATTACTGTTGACCTCCTCTGTTAATTTGCCAATTTATATACATACATACATACATATGTACATACACATTTCCACAGGCAGCAAGAGTTTCGCACACAGGCACACAAATGCTCGTACATGTAAGCAAGAGTCTGTAAGTGTGTGTGTGTGTGCTCGTCGTAGAAATATGTACATACAAATGTATATTCGCTAAGCGCAACAACGCTAGCATACCCTTCACACAAATAATAATGAAAATGTAAACATTTTGCATTAGCATGACAAACCCTTTCAGCAGTTTGGCATACAATTCGCTCGGAAGGGACGGAATGGAACCTCTCGGCGAACAAATTTCGATTTTTGTGAACTGCTGCATGTACGTACATACATATGTATGTATATGCATATATGTATGTACATATATTTGAGAGAGCAGAGAGAAAGAGTCAGGAAAAATAACATATACTTCACATCAAAATTCGACCATCTCGGCTTCGCGCTCGTAGCGCACTGATTTTGCTTCCCATATTTTCACAGCTTGAAGCGTAAAGTCAGCGACCCGAGCAAATACGAAGTTGTATGGGTCTCAATGCACACAATTTTTTTGGGGTGAAAAAGTTTGTTCTAGCTGTCCTATCTATGCAGTGCTGCCAACTTTTGAAAGTTTTCACACGCCAACTCCAGAAATAAAACCAGAAAAAACTAACAGCGATGTTATTGTATTTTTGGTTTTTTTTTTTTGCTTCCAACTTTCACTTTGAAATACAAGCCGTATCCTTTATGAAATTTAGTTATTTTTTTTTTTGATTTTGTCTTCAAAACCCATACCTTTCATGGTGAAAACAATAAAGAAATAAAAAAGCTTTAAAAAGCTTTTCGAATTTCAAATTTTTCCCGCAATCGGACTTTTATAAAAACATAAAAGGAAAATCTGACATTTGAAAAAGTAGAGTTGACATCCCTGGTAAAGACACTCCACACTGTTAAGACACACAAAAGGTTACCACTGTTAAAAGACACAGTAGCTTACGCAAATAGCAGTTGCATTACTTTTAATGTTTACTAACAGTTCTGTTGTGACGTCACATTTTCACATTGTGCATTATTCCAGGTGAAGTTTGGCGGGCACTTCAACTAAGATCGGAAAGTGTTCCAAAGCAACCAAAATAAAGTATTAAGCAAATTCCAAAATAAACACCATCAAAATGATCTATACTTTATTTTATTTCCTTAAAATAAAGAACTATGTACAAGGTGGCATGAGCTGTGAGGCCTTTCGGCAGAAGCATTGATATGCTCATAATAGATAATATGTCAGAAGAGTTAGCGCTGAGTCCACATCTATCAAAGTGAGAAGTGGTATTTAAACTACAAGATGTGTGTTATCGCCATATTAAAATTACATATGTATTTAAAAAAAGAAGCAATTTAATTCCACAGGAAATGGAACCGTGGGAACATACATACATATGTATGTACATACAGTGTACCAATAAAGTCTTCGTACAGCAGAAACTTTTCTCTTTGAGAGCGAATAACACATATATAAAGCGAGAAATTAACCAAAATTTAAATACAGTCTTATTATATAATTAATTAACTTTGTTTTACAGAAAAAATTACTCCAATATGATCATTAGTTTAAGAGTTACAACTAAGAAATCACGAAAATACACGTTTTTGGCTCCAATAAAGTCTTCGTACACTGTACTTTTCTAAAACTTTCACTGCAGGCAGAAAACGAAAATGATAACGGTTGTTTTGCAATGCGTGTATAGACATGTTCAGGCATAATTTCACAACATTTTTAAACACATTAAGTTCAAATTGAATTTCTAAGTGGACATAAATTAATTAAAAATGCCAGGCAAATATTTAACTATTGAAGAACGCCAACTGATATTAAATATGCACGTTAAGCAGCGAAAATCCTATACGGAAATTTCAAATATTATATGTCGCAGTCGTTCCACAATTCAATCTGTAATTGGGCGGCTTAAATACGAAGGGCGAGTGGAAAATAAGCCTAAATCAGGAAGGCCAAACATTCTAACACACGGAGATCGCTTAAATATTAAGAGAATGGTGTCCTCGGATCCATTTGTTAGCGCGAATTCCATAAGTGCAGGGCTCCTACAGTCAAGTAGTAAAACCGTCCACCCGGAAACTATTAGGAAAGCTATAGTAGATAGTGGGTACAAGTCGCGCACTCCAAGACGAAAACCTTTTATAAATAACGCTAATCGTAAAAAACGTTTGGAGTTTGCCAAAGAGTATCAAAATGCACCAATCGAGTTTTAGCGTAATGTCCTTTTCTCAGACGAATCAAAAGATAACATATTTGGATCGGATGGGCGACTGCGTGTATGGAGAAGAGCTGGAAACGCACTCGATGGTGGTGGTGTTATGGTATGGGGCTGTATGGCTGCTGGTGGTGTTGGAAATTTGGAAATAATTGAAGGAGTGATGGACCATCTTAAATACATTGATATTTAAAAAAAAAATTTAACTCCAAGTGTTGAGAAATTGGGTTTATCAAGTTCCTTTTTTTTCAACAAGATAATGACCCTAAGCACATGGCTCATAATACGAAAATGTACTTGGCATATAACACCCTACACATATTAAAAACACCTCCCCAAAGTCCTGACTTAAATCCAATAGAGCATTGTTGGCATATGCTAGAAAAAACAAGTAAGAACGTTGCAGTCGGGCGCAACCGACTGCGTGATACTCTGTTCCCATAGGGGCTTCTGGCATATTACATTTTAAAGTTTATCTTAATTTGTTAAAGTCGCCGCTCGAATTAGCTTCTGACTCAAAATAACTATATATTTATTAAAATTCTAAAAATATATATATGTAAATGAGTAAAATTTTTATAAATTATGGCTCGCTTCAATCGTTTGTATGAATATGATGATTTTATGAGCTAGACAAAAAAATATAACTGCACCATGCATTTTATAATTTTTATGCAAAGCAGTCTGTTAACTTAAGAGTTGTCTGTTAATTTGAAAGTGTGATTGATTTTCTTTACATAACCAATTGAGTCTTTTAACAGTGCCACTTGGGATCGTCTGAAGCATTGCCAAAAATAACGAAATAACTGACCTAGGCTATGGAAAACTATATTAATATTAGGTGGTCAATTATTTAAGCATTAAATCGAAATACATATATTTATTTGTCTCTTACAATTTTTTCTGCCTACTTAGCAAGAAATTAAGCTTATTTATGTAGGCGGTACATGCTTATTGCAGTTTAGCGCCACCTACCGGATTATTGTTGTGATGGTGATTCTGCTGCAATTTTAACTCAAGAGCTCTGCAAAATAAAATTGCAATTTGCCACGCCCCCAGTGGTCGTAGACATGTAATTTTTGGCCAATTCTTAGAAGGAGTCCAAATTGACGTAACAGCAAAATTTGGAAGCTTACCTTCCAAAAATGTGTAAATTACAGGGTATTTTTCGGTGCGCCACGCCCTAAAGGGGCGTAACCATTATTTTTGGGTCATCGATAGAGGAGGTCACCAGTAACTCAATTAGCCAATTTTGAAGCTTCTAGCTCTAAAACTTTATGAGATATAAACTTTTGCGGTTTGCCACGCCTCCTATGGGCGTAGATATATCCGACATATCTTTTTGATCGTGGGTTGTCAACGCGAGTATATATTCCAAATTTCAAGTCTCTAGCATCAATAGTGCTCAAGATATATAAGAATATGTATAAATCACTATATAGTCAGATCCGATTTGCCACGCCCACAAGGGGCGTGGATATATAATTTTTTCATCGATCTTTATAGGATCTTAACAGTAACTTACATGCCAAATTTGGGCATTCTAGCTCTAAAACTGCAGAAGATACAGTTTTACCCGATTTGCCACGCCCCCAATGGGCGTAGATATATCCGCCATACCTTTTTGATCTTGGGTTGTCAACGCGAGTATACGTTCCAAATTTCAACTCTCTAGCACTTCAACTAACAGGGTTTCTGACATACCGGAAAATGCATTTTCCGATTTGCCACGCCCCTAGTGGGCGTATCGGGAAAATCTTAACACTTTATAATTCGAGGGTATACACGAGTATGTGTTCCAAATTTCAAGTCTCTAGCTTCAATAGCGTCGAAATGGTTTGCGTTCATACGGACAGACGGACAGACGGCCAGACGGACAGACGGACAGACGGACGGACAGCAAGACGGACATTGCACAAAACCAATATACTCTTTTTCCCTTTGGGAACAGAGTATAAATATCAGGAAGCATCATATTAGCTCAAAAGCCAAACTTGTAGAGGTTTTAAAAGAGGAGTTGATAAAAATCGATCAAGTTTATGTAGAAAACCTACTATTATCGATGCCAAATAGACTAAAAGCCGTTATAAAGAATCAAGGCTACCCTACAAAATATTAAAACTTAAAAAAAAAATTTTTTGTTAGTTTTTAAGAATATTTTGAATGAATTTAGTTTTACTGTACGAAGACTTTATTGGAGCTAAAAACATGTATTTTCGTGATTTCTTAGTTGTAACTCATAAACTAATGAACATATTGGAGTAATTTTTTCTGTAAAACAAAGTTAATTAATTATATAATAAGACTGTATTTAAATTTTAGTTCATTTCTCGCTTTATATACATATGTGTTATTCGCTCTCAAAGAGAAAAGTTTCTGCTGTACGAAGACTTTATTGGTACACTGTATGTATTATCTATTTTGGGCACATCATAGCTGCTGCCGAAATACATCACAGTTCATGCCAATATCTACTAATTTTTGGTATTTTTAGGAAGTAAAATAAAGAAAATGACCATTTTTATGGTGTTTACTATTGAAATTAACTTTTAAATACTTTGTTTTGTTTGATTTGGAGCATTTTCCCGATCTCAGTTTAAATGCCCGCCAAACTTCACCTGGGATAACAGAGCACAAAGTGATAATGTGACGTCACAACAGAACTGTTAGTTAACATTAAAAGTAACGGAACTCGTCTTTGCGTAACCTACGGAGTCTTTTAACAGTGAGCATTGCTGTTTTCTACATAATTTGAATTTCACAATGTTGCTCAATCTTTCATAATGTGCAACATGTGTAAATTAGGTATGGACTTTCTTTGTTCATCTCTTAGTGATGACAAATCGCTTAAAAATATGTTTGTATAATGAGAGGAGTTATAATACATATGTACATAACTCGCGCTGTGTCTAATAGCATAACGGTACTCAGCGCATTGAGTGAGAATTAATGAGTCGTAAAACGGACTGAAAAGTTCGGCGAAGCCGAAGATAGTCCAGTTACTCTGGCAGTCATAAGCATAATTCAGTGTTGCCAACAAGTTTCAACACGCCGAATTTTGTGGGAAACGAAACCAGAAAAACTACTGATTGCTTAAGCGGTGCAGAGGCGGTGTTGATAGAAGCGGGGCACGCAGATTTCGGTTCGAGTCCCGCCGATGTCAAAAATTTTGTATTGTTTTTTTTTTTTTCTCACAAACAATAGCGGTGTCGGTAGAGGTGATGCGCTTTGATCAGTAGATGTTGGTTAGACTCCAGGTGCGGAAATGTTGGATTTTCCTTTTTTCTTACTTGTTTTTTCTTCGGGTTTATCTAAATCATCCATTTCAACCAAATATTCAAGCTAAATTGATTAGAAAATAATTACAAGATAAATACTCGGGAGTAGAAATTTTAAATTATGAATATGAACACTTCTGGCTTCGACGTCTTTTGGTCACTGGAAAATTGAAAATTAAAACAACAGAGACTGTTTTAGAACTATAAATTTAATTAATTAAATGCTTACAGGCATAAGTAATTACAAACTGTTATTTAATGATAGAAATATTAACAGCGTTCACTTCTAATTTACTATTTAATCAAATCAAATCACAATTTTTATTTTTGAAAATGTTATTTAAATAAACTGTAACATATATACAAAACTTATATAAATCTGATGTAATAATGCATATGAAAAGTATTATACTTATAAACTCATTAAAATACAAATGAAATAAAATAAAATATCCGTTGACGGTTCAGTTTATATACTTTAAAAGTTTGACCTATATACACGTATCTACAAAATATATATACATAAATATTTCTAAATTTAATATTCATACATATGTAGACGTTTTAATTCACTTAATTTTAATCAATGAATTTATATAAATATCAACAAATGTTAATAGCTTATAGATAATGATCCCATTTGCCCAATACAGCGGCCTTCTTCATCAAAGCTGGCTAAAGTCAATCGAGAAAGCTTATTGCACAATATTCCATTGCCTGTGCTTTGAATAGGGTTCGGCTCTATAAAAATAAATTGTTTAATATAATAATTATAGTAATTTATTATTATTAATTAATTATTATTAAAAGTAATATTACGGCACATTACTTGATCAGTTTCAACAAACATTTGTGTATGCCCTAAACTCATTAAAAATGTGGTATCCGGGTATAATGGTTTTGTTAAAATGTATGTAACAGGCAGAAGGAGACGTGGCAGTATATATATTCTTGATCAGGGCGACAAGCTGAGTCGATTTATCCCTGACCGACTGTCCGTCCGTCCGTCCGTCCGTCTCTCCGTATGTGTGAACGTGTCGATTTCAGAACCTAAAAATGCTAGACTGAAATTTTTTGTAGATTCCTGTATAGCACACGCAGATTGAGCTTGTTGAAAAAATCGATAACTATTCCTGTTTTAATATTATCGATTAAAAGCCATTTAGCACATATTTTAACATAGTCTCCACATTTTTGTATGCTTTATGTTTATTTTATACAATTTAAATTATTTTATATATTTTTGATACTGGCTCCAAATTTTAGAAAATTCTTTAAATTGATCAGTTGGTCAAATAAATTCAATATGTGAATGAATTTGCATTAATGCAATTAAACTGGCAAATTTTTTTTCAATTGAATATATAGATCATATGCTGAAAATATTATTGAAATCAACTATGTAACCAGAAGTTATTAAAAAAAACGTTTGGCCAATTGATAACAAGTAAGAACTTTGCAGTCGGGCGTCACCGACTGCAGAATACTCATTCACGGCCCGAACGCTACCAGCTCCATTTTCTGTTTTTCCACGCCACCAAATGGTATATGTACATATATCATTTTGGCATATCGATATAGAAGGTCAACAGTAATTTAGTCGTAAATTTTAAAGTTTCTAGCTCTAAAATTGTAAATTTTCCAAACCCCCTATGGGCGTAGATATATCCGTCATATTTTATCGTTCTCGCGTTCTCAACCCGATTATATATTCAAAATTTTAAGTCTTTAGCATCAATAGTGCTCAAAATTTATAAGAATATGTATAAATCACTATATAGTAATTTTAGGCCAACCCTTAGAAGGAGTCTAAGGTAGCTTAACTGCAAAATTTTGAAGCTTACTCTCAAAAAATTTGGAAATTACAGGGTTTTTTCAATATGCTACTCCCCAAAAGAGCGTAACAATTATTTTTGGGTCATCGATAGAAGAGGTCCCCAGTAACTCAATTATCTAATTTTTAAGCTTCTAGCTCTGACTTTATGAGATACAATCATTTGCGTAGATATAAACATGGGCGTAGATTATCCGCTATATATTTTTGATTTTAGGTTGTCAACTCGACTATATATTCGTAATTTCAAGTCTCTCGCATCAATAGTGCTCAAGATATATAAGAATATGTATAAATCACTATATACTCATTTTTCATCGATATTTATAGGATCTTAACAGTAACTCACGTGCCATATTTGGGCATTCTAGCTGTAAGCCTGTAGAAGATACAGATTTACCCGATTTACCACGCCCCCAATGGGTGTAGATATATCCGAAATATCTTGGGTTGTCAACGCAAATAAACATTCCATATATTTCAACACTCTAGCACTTTAACTAACAGGATTTTGTACATACCGGAAAGTGCATTTTCCGATTTGACACGCCCCTAGTGGGCGTATCGGGAAAATCTTGACACCTTATAATTCGAGGACATACGCAAGTATATGTTCCAAATTTAAAATATCTAGTTTCAACAGCGGCGAAATGGTTTGCGACAATGGAAATACGGGCAGACGGACGGACAGCAAGAAGGACATTGCACAAGCCCAATATACTCATTTCATTATCGTGAATGAGTATAAAAACAAGTGACCAGCAGCGACAAGCGTACACAGTTTTCCTATACATGTGCACACATAAATTGCAATGCTTGCATTCTCATACATATATTCTAAGAATCGCAACTGCGATTGAATTGTGTGTGAATTATCAGCTATTGCTAGTTTAGTTTTTTGAAAAATTCGAAAATTTAATTTAATTTTTAGAAGTTTATGATAGATACAACTTATGGAGTATATTTAAAAACTCAGATCGGAGGGGGTCAGGGGATCTTCTAGTCGGGCACCACCGACTAGAGTGTTCTTACTTGCTTCTTATCGATCTGGGGAGGATGTGTATTGAAGGAATTGTAGCACCCTGTCCAAGTTGTCAAATTTATCACTCCAATTAACTAGTATAAATCCTTGACACTTTTTTAAATTCATTCAAAATAATAACGTTTTCGTTGTAACAGACAGTAATTCACACATCTATCTAGTGAACGTATCCAAAAATGATTAACTCTTTACAAGACAAGGACACAACAAATTTATATTTGCTTTTACTTTTACTTTTACTTTTACTTTACATCATACATACTTTAGATCATACATACCAAATTTTATATCTGTCGCTCATATAGTTATCGAGTAATGGTTAAATAATCTCAAACCTTGTTTTTTTTTTATCGAAAATAATATTAAAGTACAATACATACTATATAGCAAATACCGTATATGGGTATATGGGTATGGGTATATATGCGAAAGGTACGGGAGATGGACTGCAAAAATCACCCCCGATCTAGAGCAGTGTATAAATAGAAAGCACGATGAAATGTCTTTTATCTGACACAAATGTTCTCTAGTCTTGGTAACTTTCGAAAGTACGTAAATAAGATGGGGAAAACTGCTGAATCCATCCAAATCCGATTCAAGAAAGAACCGAATTGGTAGAAACCGTCGGTGAAATTAAAGTAGAGACTATAGTACAGACAAGTAAGAAAACTCTAGTCGGGGGTACCCGACTAGGAGATTCC
>JAWNPC010000205.1:0-30844 GCA_035045365.1 Drosophila leonis | reverse complement strand
TAGAATATATTTGGAAATCTCAAAGCTATCAGACATAAAAGACAAATTAATTATGAACTTGTATAATTTGATGAAATTTTTTTAACAATTAATAAATAAAATAAAAATTAATAAACAAGTAAGAGTGCTCTAGTCGAGACTGCTCGACTAAGAGATACCCTGAACCCTGCGAAGATGCGATATTCAATTCATTTTACGCTTCTTTTATACATATACACAAACAACAAATACACACACACACACATGCACACGCACGCATAAGCACTTTCTCTGCTACTGCGCAGTTTACGCAGCGACTGCGCGCGGGCAGCGCTTGGGCTGCAGTATGGGCTATATTTTGGAAACTTATTTTGTTAAATAGGTTTGCTTCTAGATGGACTTTCGTAATCAAACTTTTTACAGCGTAATAATGATATTCATATGTATGCATTTTTGCCAAAGCACAAGTCTCTAGTATTTGAAATACGTTTTTTTCAAATTTGGGGGGAAAGGGGCGTGGTATCCAAAATCCAAAAATTGCAAAATCTTTGTATTCATTACACGGATACACAGAGTAAATCTGAAATCTATATCTCTAACGGTATTCAAAAACGAAGAAAAGTTATCGATTTTTATCGATAATATGAAAATGGGATGAGTTATCGGAAAAAAATGATAAACTCGTACTGCGTAGGATGATGCATTGAAAATACATTTCAAATTTCAGACCTCTAGCTTTTGTGGTTTGCGAGATCACTGCGTTCATACGGACGGACGGACGGACGGACGGACAACGGACGGACGGACAGACGGACATGGCTATATCGACTCAGTTTGTCGAGCTGATCAAGAATATATATACTTTATGGGGTCTGCCATCTCTCCTTCTGCCTGTTACATACATTTTCACTAAAACATTAGACCGTCTGATTTCCCATTTTCACTGGGTTCAGGGTATAAAAAGTTCTTCAAAATATAACTGTTATTAATAGACTGTATTTAGATATTTTTATAATTTTTTAAAATTCTCAAGATATTATTAAATCTCGAAATTGTTAGGAATAGCAGAATAGTAATAGAATTTAACTTGGAACTTATCTAATGAGATGTCTATGCAGATATAATTGAATAATATTTGGAAATCTTAAAGCTCACTAAAAAAGACTAAACAGAATTTGAAAGCTTTAATATTTTTATATATTTTTTTTATGTAAGTCCAACTTTTATTTAATTTTTATTTTTACCTAATCTAAATTTTAGTTCAATAAAAAAACAAACAAATATAAATTTAAGGTTTATTATATTATTATTTCTATATTAACCTAGTATCAATCAATTCATGTGCATTCATAGTTTTCACAGTTTTTGATCAAAGCTTATTATAATTATTATTTTTATTATTATTATTATTATTATTATTATTATTATTATTCTATTACCTTATATTATACAAACCCTTTCCATACCTTCTTCAGCTTATATGCTACACCAAATATGCCCCATGCACTGCAGTTGTTTACTGGGTATATTAACTTGACCGACTATCATAATTAAATGAATAAATAAAATTGATGGCTGACTAAGTGCAGGAAACTGTGTGCCATTGACCAATAACAGCAAGCAGCACAAGCAAAACAACCAGAAAACCAACAACAACAACAAGAACAACAACAACAGCAACCAAAACAACAACACGTGCTATGCATTTGGTGCAATAATTATTAATTGGCCATTCATGTTGCTAATTGCATTTCTTGCCAAGCGGCAAACGACTTTCCGCTGGACAATTTGCTTTGACTAACGCTTGATTTGATTTCAATTTATTTATTTTGCTATTTCTTTTCGCCTGCTGTTGAGTCAGCTGTAAATATCAACACAGGCGCACAAAGACAAACTGATGAGCCAGATGAACCTGCCGACAGGCCAAGTGACAGACAAACAGACAGACAGCAAAACAGAAACTCGGGCAACATAAAAGGCCAAGCCAATTCGCTCTTCCTATTTATTCCAGTTCGGTAATTATACATCAAATGTTATTTGTATACAGGTAAATGCTATAACTTTGATTGACTAAGCGAATTTCTTTGGAAGTGGCAATAAAAAATCTCTTTGATACGATAAGAATCAAAAAATCTGTGCAACGTGGCGTATGAGTGATTTTTTTCATATAAAATTATACTTGCTGGAGCAAGTAAAAAAACTCCTTAAATTTGATTGCAATTTTATAATTAGTTTACAGTCGACTTAACACTATCCATAAAATTTGCAACTACAATCAAAAAGTTCACAAACTATGCCAAAAAATTGTAATTGGAATTGTCAGAAAACGCAATTGAATTGTTAGAAAATGCTTAAAAATTTGTTTGCAACAATATTAATAAGTTTTGTGCTAAACAATTATGACACACAAAACACTTTGTGCATGTAACAAAAAACTATGTAAGCTAAGCTGTTAGAAAGAAAAACAAGTAAGAACGTTGCAGTCGGGCGCAACCGACTGCGTGATACTCTGTTCCCATAGGGGCTTCTGGCATATTAAATTTTAAAGTTTATCTTAATTTGTTAAAGTCGCCGCTCGAATTAGCTTCTGACTCAAAATAATCATATATTTATAAAATTCTAAAAATATATATATGTAAATGAGTAAAATTTTTATAAATTATGGCTCGCTTCAATCGTTTGTATGAATATGATGATTTTATGAGCTAGACAAAAAAATATAACTGCACCATGCATTTTATAATTTTTATGCAAAGCAGTCTGTTAACCCAAGAGTTGTCTGTTAATTTGAAAGTGTGATTGATTTTCTTTACATAACCAATTGAGTCGTTTAACAGTGCCACTTGGGAATCGTCTGAAGCATTGCCAACATACGAAAATAACGAAATAACTGACCTAGGCTATGGAAAACTATATTAATATTAGGTGGTCAATTATTTAAACATTAAATCGAAATACATATATTTATATGTCTCTTACAATTTTTTCTGCCTACTTAGCAAGAAATTTAAGCTTATGTTTATATATTATAGTGATGGTGATTCTGCTGCAATTTTAACTCAAGAGCTCTGCAAGATAAAATTCCAATTTGCCACGCCCCCAGTGGTCGTAAACATGTAATTTTTGGCCAATTTTTAGAAGGAGTCTAAATTGACGTAACAGCAAAAATTTGGAAGCTTACCTTCCAAAAATGTGGAAATTACAGGGTATTTTTCAGTGCGCCACACCCTAAAGGGGCGTAACCATTATTTTTGGGTCATCGATAGAGGAGGTCACCAGTAACTCAACTAGCCAATTTTGAGGCTTCTAGCTCTAAAGCTTTAGGAGATATAAACTTTTGCGGTTTGCCACGCCCCTATGGGCGTAGATATATCCGCCATATCTTTTTGATCGTGGGTTGTCAACGCGAGTATATATTCCAAATTTCAAGTCTCTAGCATCTATAGTGGTCGAGATATAGAAGAATATGTATAAATCCCTATATAATCAGATCCGATTTGCCACGCCCCCAAGGGGCGTGAATATATAATTTTTTCATCGATCTTTATAGGATCTTAACAGTAACTTACATGCCAAATTTGGGCATTCTAGCTCTAAAACTGCAGAAGATACAGTTTTTCCCGGTTTGCCACGCCCCCAATGGGCGTAGATATATCCGCCATACCTTTTCGATCTTAGGTTGTAAACGCGAGTATACGTTCCAAATTTCAACTCTCTAGCACTTCAACTAACAGGGTTTCTGACATACCGGAAAATGCATTTTCCGATTTGCCACGCCCCTAGTGGGCGTATCGGGAAAATCTTAACGCTTTACAATTCGAGGGTATACACGAGTATGTGTTCCAAATTTCAAGTCTCTAGCTTCAATAGCGTCGAAATGGTTTGCGTTCATACGGACAGACGGACAGACGGACAGACGGCCAGACGGACAGACGGACAGACGGACGGACAGCAAGACGGACATTGCACAAAACCAATATACTCTTTTTCCCTTTAGGAACAGAGTATAAACATATGAATAGAACAAAGAGCAGAAGAGCTGTAATGGGGACGGCTCGACTAGAAGATGCCGGTAACTAAATTAGTTTAAAATCTTTGTATAAACACAACAATGAATAACTTTATTTAAGATTTGTACAGATTATTGAGTTCTTAGATATGTTTAAACAACTTATTTCGGTATAGATTTTGTTACTAAATTTATGAAAATGGTTAAAGATATTGATGTGAAAATAGTAGAGCTATGTCTCTATTAGTTGAACATATTTAGATAACCATAAGCAGTATTCAGCTCTTGTTATGCTCTCATAGGACAACTGACTTGACAGTGTTTTTAGATCATCTTCATCTTGTTTCATAATCGATAATTATCGATTTAATGGATAAAGTTGTTGGCATTGAAATCTGAAGCTTGAGATGAACCGATTTACCATTCAGTTTTTCATTCTAATACAAAATTCCTTTGTCTGTCAATTATATTCAGTTTTCATAAAAGTTATATACCCGCTCTTGCACAGAATATTCAACAAAATCAAAGCCCTTTACCACTAAAACCCCTTCAACAAAGTCAAACTGTGAGCTGACAGCTAAAATAAAATGTCGAATTTCAACAGCATCCAATTAAAATGTCGCTGTTGCTTTGTCAGCGCCATAGAAACCAAAATAGTCGCATGACAAAGGCTTTTCCATTGTTGCAACAATTGCAAAAATGGCTGTGGGCAGCAAACGCGCGCACCACGCCCACCAGTTGTTAAACTAAGGCCAGGTGAACACATATGGAATCAATGGGCATGCTTCAATTATGTGCACCAAAAAATTCGTTGTTGAAAATTTTACGAAGCGCAAACTATTGGAGCATGACCAACAGATGGGCGGCTATTAGGCCGTGGGCGTGGCAATATATTGGTGCTATTTTATGTAAATTGCATTTTGCGGGAGCTCCCCAAATAGGTAATGCGCATACACAAGCAGACAGTGAAGCATGCGTAAAATGGACAGCGGCTGCTGCATTCGATAAGCGCCTTCAATTACGCCACAAAATTTCAACTTAAGCGAAATAAATTACTTCACTACGAGATAATCGATTGTGATTTATAGTAACGTTAAATTTGAAATGATAAATGGGGCAGGAATTGAACTCACGTATATAACTTATATAAAGAAATTAAATTTCAAATATTGTAGAATTTGGGTAAAGAAACGGAACAATAGAAATACTTTAGATTATAGAAGTTCCATTTAAAATAAAATAATTTTCAATGAAAATAAATATAAATAATAATTATACGCAAATAACTCAGCCCATTTTCCTTATTATCGATCAAAATCGATAACTTTTTCTTCGTTTTTGAATACCGTTATAGCTATAGATTTCAGATTTACTGTGTGTATCCGTGTAATGAATACAAACATTTTGCAGTTTTTGGATTTTGGATACCACGCCCCTTTCCCCCCAAATTTGAAAAAAACGTATTTCAAATACTAGAGACTTGTGCTTTGGCAAATACATACATATAAATGTCATTATTACGCTGTAAAAGTTTGATCACGAAAGTCCATCTAGAAGCAAACCTATTCAACAAATAAGTTTCCAAAATGTAGCCCATATTGCAGCCCAAGCGCTGCCCGCGCGCAGTCGCTGCGTAAACTGCGCAGTAGCAGAGAAAGTGCTTGTGCGTGCGTGTGCATGTGTGTGTGTGTATGTGTTGTTTGTGTATATGTATATATGAAAGAAACGTAAAATGATTTGAATATCGCATCTTCGCAGGGTTCGGGGTATCTCTTAATCGAGCAGTCTCGACTAGAGCACTCTTACTTGTTTTATTTTCCTTTATATTATAGAAATCTAAATTTATTTAAATATATTTTGAGTTTTTATTTAAAAAAAAATACAAATAAATTTGATTTTATTTTCAATTTTAATTTTTACAAAAATCATTAAATTTTGAAAGCCAAACTTATTTATATTTATTTCGAGAAATAATTTGTATATATTCTAAAAAACAATAAACATTTATAAACTTTTTTTTTTGAGTTAATATTAAACTAAAATTATTTAAATTGTGTTTGGAAATATAAATGACTATTAAATAAAGTATTTGGAAAACTCTTAAATTAACAAATTAAAAAACAAATACTTTTTATTAAAATAAATTATTTTTTCCTATAAAATTAATCAAGTAAATCAAATAGTTTTTTGTATGGAATATATATTTTTTAAAATTAAACATTAGTAAAAATCTAAAAAAAAAATAAAGTTTCAAAAAAGTATTAAATTAGTTAAATTAAAAATTAAAATAATTTATTTGTTAATTAAGTCTTAATTATCAATATATTCCAATTTAAGTTAATTGAAATTAAATGTATTCAAGCAAAAATAATAATTTTCTTTATTGAAATCCAAACTACAATACAATAAATTTATTTACAAAATAAATAAATTTATTATGGAAATGCAAATTGCAACCAATTCATTTCCAATATGAAATTATTATAAAAAATAAAAAAATAATTTTTTTTATTTATTGAGGAAAACCAATGAATAAATTTCCGAAAGAAATGTTACCAACAAAAACTATATTTTTTTATAGAAATACAAATTAAAGTAAATTGATTTCCCAGTTTCAGTAAATAGTTTTAGTAAATCAATTGTCAGCTCTACTCAAAAACTTAATGCAGCAAGTGAACCTCGTCTAGAGCACCTTCTAGTTGGTTGGCTAAGTGGAGACAAATTTCCGTCACGGCTCTAATTTACGACGACAATCTATTTGCTTCCCGGCAGAAGCAGTGCCGTTAATGTTCCACTGATATATCACCTGGATCACTTAGAGATAGAGAGCGAAAAGCGACCATGGAACAATACAGATAGCTGGGATATAGGACTTAGGTCTGCAGTTGAGACCATTTAGCCACAAACGGCAGTAGCAGTAGCAGCAATAAGGCTAACCACACCAAAGGCTAGCTTCGGCCCAATTTTGTGTTCCATTTCGTTAAACCAAACAAAAGGTGCAAATGTCTGTGAGTGTGTGTTTGCTTGCAAATGTGTCTGTTAAAAGCCAAAAGCCTGTGCCTATGATATATGTGTGGGTGTATGGCCAATAGCCAGCCATTCTTGGGAACTGGGTAGCCAAGGCGTAGCTGAGTGAGCTTCATAAATAAAATGAGCAGTCCGGCAGAGTAATGGTAGAAATCGCAGGACTTTTACAACAAGGACTTGGGTTGCAGTTGGTTAGAAATGTGTGAAAGTCGCATACCCACTCACCAACACACCCATACATAATTGAGCGTTCACAAAGGGCAGTAACTAACATTGTACTCTGCTGCCGTTACGCATGAAAGTAAAGTCGGACTTCTCGATTATTGAGATATCTGTTGAGTAACAAAAAGGTTTCAGCCGCAACAAAACATGTCTGTATAAAACTGTTTGGCCTGACGGGCTGATGACTGACATTGAGTTAGCACTGAAAGCTGAAACTCTACACTTTTGGGATTTGTGTAAAATATTGGACAACCCTTTAATGGGGAAGAGAAACTAAACTAGAGATATCAATAAATGTCAGATCTAATCTGAATATATTAAGCTGTTTGAACTGACTTTTTGACTGATGATTCGTGTGGTTAAAAAAAAAATCACAAGTTGTGGGGAACTTAATTATTATTTAACTTAATGGAAAGTTGTTGAATGAAACTTTTTCGTCAACTCAAATTAATTATTGATATGATTAAAGTTGCAGCAGTATATTTTCATATAATAATAATCAAAATTTCAAATAGAAAACTGGCTTGGGCAAAGCTAAGTAATTTCTGTTTTAATACAAATTTTTTGTTAGAAACCATGTTTGGATTGAGCTGCAGAGATTTAAGTCAATATAAGCAAATTTTACAAATCTTTTATAAACATGTAATATTTTCAATTTAAAGCCTTTCAGAGCTGTCGATGCACGCACAGCTGCAGTATTCAAACAAT
Source organism: Drosophila leonis (assembly GCA_035045365.1). Taxonomy (NCBI): domain Eukaryota; kingdom Metazoa; phylum Arthropoda; class Insecta; order Diptera; family Drosophilidae; genus Drosophila; species Drosophila leonis. The sequence continues at coordinate 22,899 of JAWNPC010000205.1, read as the reverse complement.
AATTAATTGTAATCTTACAAAGTTTGTGTTAAACGCGAGCAAGCGACAGTGTTTGTCGTGCTATCCGGCACTATATGATTGTATATAGTCAATTTAGACCATTTGCAGAGCTGACGACTCGCGAGCAACTGCACTAATCGAACGATGGTTAGTTTCTACTTAAGCTCGAACTACGAGCGCCAGCTTAGCATGATCAAGCCGCTGCGATGTGAGAACGATCACGTAGGTAAGGCATAGAGAGTAAACGGAACGAATGAGTGCAAACTCTTTACAAATATAAATAGATATTTTCTTGGCATAATATTGTATATTCGATTTGTAATCTTACAAAGCTAATCTGTTATGCCAAGATAATCTCTATTTATAATAGATTAGCTTTGTAAAAGTACAAAGCTAATCTATTATGACAATTGCCGCTCTTAGACTACAATGTTAGACGTAGCACCGCTTGCTGGGCCCAACAGTTTGAATTCATGTAACTCATAAGAAAGTAATTCTTAATGTCGATACTTGCGATCGCAGATTTGTGAGAACTCTTGTCAATAAATCTGGAGTGTTTGCTGCCATTTCCCCACGGATATTTTCCTTTAGTTGACTGATGTTGCTCGGATTGTTCATGTGGACTTCCGGTCTGTTCAAATCGCTTTATCCATATTTTAATTAAATTGGCACTCGGAGCTTCATTAATGTGTGTTAATCCATGCTCAGAACAATGCAGGCGCCTTGTAAAACGTGCGGAAACAAAAAGCGCGAAGCTTCCCGTCGAAATGATGCATGGCTACTAAAACTCAACGAGTGCGACTAGCTAACCACGCTAGGCTCCCCACTCCCGCGTACTGTTTACCCCGCGAAAAAAAACGCTATATGCACGTTCTATTGGGCAACACATTAGTGCCTTAACTTATTTATAAAAAACCTTCATTACCCTTTGTCTTGTCTTACTACTTAAAATTTTATTACTTCATGTAAATCAAGTCTATTCTTGTAGTCATATAAATCGCTAATCTTGTATTTATACCAAAACATTCAAATAGCGCCCGCCTATGCAATTCTCAAATAAACAAGTGAGCCAGTAACATCTTATGCTTGGATATTATAATATTTATTTTACTTACTTTACTTTTCGATAAATATCTCAATGCACATATATGTGTATGTATATATATATGTTATATATGTATGTTATATATGTATGTTATATATGTATGTCCTCTCACATACAAATATTTGCCTCATATATAAAAGTTAGTCACAGTCTCTGCTGCTTTAAATAAAAGCGAGTGCTTAGATGTTGATAAGCATAAGCTCATCTATTAGAGGCATGCTAAGCCTCGTTAAGATTTATTTGTTTAAAATAGCAAACGCAATGCCCTCTATAAATTTATAATAGATATATATGTTCCACAGCTTTATATGTGTGAATATATATATAGTTTACCTTAAGTTTTGGGTAACTAAAGTCTAACTATAACAGAGTATGTGTAAAACTTGTTGCAAAGCATGTTTTGTTTGTTCACAGTGCATCATACCCTAACCAAAGGTGTTTCAAAGATTAAGTGCGGTTAACATTTGGCAAACAAAAGATAGGGAGGCAGGGAGGTGGAGTGGCGGCAGTGGCTTTTGTTTATGTTGCACTTTACACTAGGCAGGCCGCACACTCCATAAACACGGCCCACACCAAGTGCACTTGTCCTGTTGACTGGGTGTTCTCTCTCTCTTTCTCTCTCTCTCTGTGTGTGTGGTTGGAGTTGAGCGAGGTCTACATGCAAATGCGCTAGCCAAATTTACACACTCTTAGTGTATGTGTGTGTGTGTGTTTAATTGTTGTTGTTTATGTATGAATTGTTGTAGTTGTTGTTTATCCAAAAATTATACGCCTCACATGCGGCCTCAACGACTACATATGCCGGCTACCAGCAGGCAGCTAAACATTTGCCAAGCTGTTGACTGCCCAACGGCTGCCTTCCTCCTCTGCCTGCTCACAACTCTACTGAAATGTGTTGAACTTGCTCTGCGAACTAAACTCTAATTTTACGGCATTATTCGCACGCGTGAAACAACTTGCAACTTTTTAGTATGTGCCAATGAAGTTGCCCCTGACTTCTCATTTCTGTCTTTGAAGCTTCGGCTTTTGCGGTGGGTTGGGGCGTGGCCTGTCTCCGTAATGACGAAGTTTTATACAAACTTTTAATTAATTAAGTGCACACTCTGCTCGTTTGAAGTTCCGCTGCTGTGGTCCATAAATCAAATCAATCAAATGCTCGCTTAGCGAGTTTCCAACTATATTTCCAGTGCTCATTGATCAAATTATTGAGAGTTTTAGGAGTAGGCATTGGGAAGCAGTACGAAAACCACTAAAAGCTCTGGGCATCTTTTAAATATCAAAAGAAATTGTGATCACATAGTAGATCAAATAATATCTAATATAAAGAAAAGAGCTATACAAATTTTTCTGATTTTTTATTTATATAATATTATTTGATATATATTTATGCCGTGCAGCACTACTATTTTACTGACCGCAACTGTATGTATATATTATATGTACTATAAGGGAATTATTGTGTACTTAATTAAATGTAGATGCAACTCAGAGAACTAAAAGAAAATTTCTAAATAATTCTAAATGGATTTTAATTTTATATTTGCGGTGTTTTGTATGTTATGGATCCTCTAATTCTATATATTGCTCCATATATGCATCTCAATATCTTTCAGTTTGTATCTCTCTGCGCCCTCTCTCTGCCTAGCTCTCTGACACTTTGTCTCACCATCTACCATTTCACTCTCGATTAAACCATACCCTTACCTTAAAACATTCATTCAGTTATGGGAATATATATACATTTTTCTTGCAGCTTTCAGTGGAGGCTTCAAGAAAGTAATCATGCAATATGACCCATATGAAGTGGTGGGTGTATCAAAATATATACATATATATTACTATAGATAAATCCTACACTGCATGCATCATTAACTATTCAACTTGTATAAACCTAGCGACAAAACAAATCCCTCATGCTCAACTTTTTTTCAGTATGTGAACTTTGCGCCCTTCAATGAAATGCACTAAAACTCAATGCTTGCGCTGAAAAACCTCTAGCGACAAGCTTTGAATGGAATACCATTCAGTAGTCTTTGCTGTGGCTTATGCGATAGTTTTTCCGCTTTAACAGCTCGACGCAGCTTTGATGCATATCCCCCAGGCTAAACTGCTGCTTTTTGGCCCTTTGCCACATCATCATCAGCAGCAGCAGTAGCAGCAGCAACGGCAGCCATGTCCAGACACATGCTGCACCGCATCCGACTAGAAGATGGGCATAGAGTGCTACGTCTCTCATAAACTGCATAAATTTTTAATAAGCGCAGCACACAAAATGCGTCCAAGGGACATTCCCAACAACAACAACTACAACAGCAACAAAGTTGACAGCTGTGAGGGGAGCCGACTTTGTCTGAGTCAGCATCGAAAACTGGGTACTTGAAGCTGACTCTCAGCTCGCCCTGAGTCTCTGTCTCAGTGCTGCAGCAATGATTGCAGCACATGTTCTATTTGCCTGTCAAATGGCAGCCAATGGACACAGCTCTGCGAAGCAGCTTTGGCCGCTGCCACACCCAGCCGCAACTGCTGCTGCAATTTGCGCCCGAATTGCGGTTGCAGTTACCAGCAAGAGCAGCAACAATTGTTGCAACAGCAGTAGCAGCAGCAGCAGCAGCAGTTGCCTGCACTTTGCCATTTGATAGCACAATAAAGGCAAAAACAAAAAACCATTCAACAGATAGAAGTTACGAATACGATATCAGAACAAAGCGGTCGACAGGTGTTAAACTAAAGCCGTTAAAACCCTTCAACAAAATGTCAAACCAGTTAGCACAGCAATAAAATGCGGGCATTAAGGTGAACAGGTTATCCAATACCCTTATATTTATGATTTATGCAGAATGAAATGAATTTAACATGCGAATTGCAGCAAAATTAGATTTTTGATTATTATTTAGGAATGGGAATTTGCATTTAAATATTTACCATATATTTATATTTTCATAAAAGTATATTTTCCATGTGATGAAAGCTAACAATCTGAAAATTAATTTAAAATAAATAAAAAATTAATAAAGAAATAAATAAATTGATTTGAAATAATTTCAATAATATAAAATTATATATATTATAATATATTAACAAAGTCTTAAGATCTCTCACATTTTCTGTATTATATATATTATATATTAAAATATCTTAAGCTTCAACTATATTCTTTGCCCTTTGCCTTGACAACGCAACAACTTTCAGCTGTTTGCATGTTCATTTCACGCACCTGACGTTGAACTTTTCGTTAATTGATGGCACAACCAAATCCTGTCCGATATCAACCGCAATTCCCTCCATTCACAGCCTCTGCCACCCACACCCATCGTCAATTGCAAGCGATTTATTACTCGTGAGTCGCGTTCCAATTGCATGAACTGTAGACGACAGCGAAATTTAAAACGCTTTTGACAAACCGAATGCCGAGGCAATTTGTGGGTCGACTTCAATCAACTTCAATCCGACTGTAAAGTGAATGGCAATTCCCGGCAACTTTTGCAGAGCTTACTTAAAATTTTAAAGTGAGCTTTAACAGAAGCGTACAAGGCTTTAAACCTGGTAATACTTTTGTTTGAATGAATAATACGGTTGAGATAATAGTTACGTGGGTTTAATATGATATGAGATATATTTATGATATATATGATATATGATATGATATATGATATAATATATGATATATGATATATATATATATATATATATATATATATATATATATATATATATATATATATATATATATATATATATATATATATATATATATATATATATATATTATATAAGGTGCAATTCAAAAGTTCCAGGACTTTATAAAAAAAATAAAAAATAGATTTTCTTTGGCAAAAATTTTATTGGTCGCCTTCGAAATAGTCCCCTTCGGACTGAATACAACGATTTGCACGATCAAGAAGATTATCAAATGACTTTTTTAGGTCATCCTTCGGTATGGCGTTGAGTATGGCGGTCGAAGCCTTTTGAATAGCATCAATGTCAGCATACCGTTTTCCTTTCATTGCCAAATGAAGTTTTCCGAACAAGTAGAAGTCGCGAAAACGTTTAAACCACTCGTGAATGCGGCTACGGGATAGACAATCGTCGCCATAAACTTTTTTCATCATTTGATGAGTTTCGGTAAATGTTTTACCAAGTTTAAAACAAAACTTGATGTTCGCTCTTTGTTCGACGGACACAACAAACGTACTGTCACTTTTAGCGCGATATCTCGGCTTCTATACGTCCGAATGTCATGGAAATTTGACACAACATGACAGAGAAATAGACAATCAAACGATAAAATTTTCAGACAGATGGCGCCACTAGAAAGCGCTTTTAAAAAGTCCTGGAACTTTTGAATTGCACCTTGTATATATATATATATATATATTCAAGAAGTTAAAGTATATTAGTTTTGTGTTATGTTAATTCATCTATCTCAAAGTGAACTTGATTGTTTGACTACTGTGTCGTATCCAGCTGATAAAACTTGAATTTCTGCTATTGAAGTGGAAACAAACAATCAATCGAGAAATAGCATAATGTTTAAAGCTGAAGCAAAGCCACACAAAAATTTAAAAGTGAAGAGAGGAAGGAAAAACACGCAATTGATTAATATTAATTTACTCTATAGAATAACTAAAAATTATATGAACGCCTTTTGGAAAAACTATCTGACTGAGCTACGTACAGCAATCTATGTTGAAGTTAAAGTTGCTTTGAAGAGGTACACCTTTTATTTAAAATTCTTATATAATAAGAACATTCTACCTACCAATAAACATTGCTTTTCCTAAATATAGCTAATGTCCATTGTCATGGTCTCACATGACATGGAATTGGAATCTCACATGAGACACAAGTGTTTTATTATGTTTGCTTCCACTTACCAATTGTTTTGACATTGAGGTTGGTGCTAAATTCCATAATTATTGTTGAACACTATTCTCTTCCAATTACCTGGAGCTACGAAAATCCAGAAGAATTGCTACAAACTTTCTCACCAGATCGACCTATAAATATCATATTTTATATAATTTAGGTCTTGAACTTGGGATAGGTCTTGAGGGTGTTGTCTTTTGAGTCTTCTCCTAAACTTCATCTGTGATAGTCACACCCGATAGTCTTTCTTTCCCTATTGCCTTAGCTTTAATGTTTTGTGTTCGTCTTACATAGCCTTAAAAATAAAATTATAATTTAATTGTTTGCTCTTTAGATTAAGTTGCCTTACTAATTTTTTAATATTTCATCAAATAAAAAATAAAATAAACAAATAAATAAATTAATAAAAATAAAAATAAAAACACAAATAAAAATACAAAAAAAAATACAAAAAATAAATAAAATGAAATAAAAATAAATAAATAAATAAATATCATAGCCTACTTATTGGGGCTTGAAAAATTGAAAAATTTATAAATAATCTAATACAATTTTCACACCTTGCGGAACCAGGTGAATCCGAAATAAAATAGAATACAATATAAAATTATATAAATAAATAAGCAGAAGTAGGAAGTAACATGTACACTGGTTCACAGGCCCAATAACTACATGGTTAAGGTTTTAAGAAACATACGCTGTAGAGTCGTCAGCCAATAAACTATACAAATTTTAAATAATAAGAAATAAATAAAAATAAATAAATAAAATAAAAAAGATTGTTTTGCACAACTTTGTTTACTTGTTAAAAATTTCCAATCTGAATGTCCAATATTTGTAAATTACTTCACAACCATTTAAGACCTACAAACAAACCTACAACATATGAAAATTGTGTGTATTTTGTACATATTTCCAATTACTTTCTATTAAGTTAAGGCATATTCCATAACAATAACTACGCCCAGCTACAAGGCAACAATTTCTGTTGCAGTTTGTCGTCTGTATAGAGTTTCTGTTTAATTTTCCAATTTGAAAGCAAATTTTTCATTGCACAGCTCGAGGCTTTGCCTGGAAATCGAAATGTTTGAGTTTCGTAAGCTTTGTAAGCTCATGGGTTGGACTTGTTTATCCAACACTTGAAAATGTCTGGTAATTTATGGCAGATGCATTAACCTGCCAATGGCAGAAAGCCATTTTAATTTGGCCTAACTAGATGTCAGGCCAGCCGGGGCCAACTACAATATTTGCGTAGTGTGAAATATGCCACAAATTAATTTGCTTAGCAAAACACAAGCCTAAACCAATATGTTTATAGTCAAATTTAGGGCTGGCCAGAGCTATGCAATGTATCGATACTAAAGGTCAATTAGGATGGCCAAGAGCCCAGGCTGTTTGTCTTAACGCCTGCGACACACACACACACACACACACATGCACAGACTTATTAGATTTTGGAAATGAAAATGTATTTGCTGTGCTCTCTCATGTTCAAATATGCTTAATTTCAATTCAATTGAAATGTTAATGCCATTTTACAAATCAAATTGCTTATTGATTGTGCAAAATGAATTTTGTATTTGCGCAAAGTTAATTGTGCGCATTAGCTATGAATTTTGTGGACTAAGCCAAAGTTAGGGGCGAGAAATCAAGCCAAAAAGTTGGACTTCAAAGTTTTTCAAGTGCCAACAAAAAAATAAAAAAGTAGCTCAATAACACATAAGTTGGCGAAATCGATAAATTGTTAACTACTTTTTGGCCTAGTTATTCCTGGAAATGTTTTAATTGAAGTTTGTAGAAGTTTATGAATGACTGCACTACGGTTTCGGTATCACTTGGAAGCCATAGCTACAACTAATTAACTAGCTAGCTTCAAAAAAATATTTTTAATTAAGAACTCAATCAATTTATAACAAGCACAAAAGCTTTTTCTATGGAAAATATCTAACGAGCAATTTGCATATTTATTTTGCAGGCAACAAACAACAACATGTTTGCAACTTGCCAAATGACAAAACAACAATAAAGCTTACAAACTAAATTACAAACTATATGCTTATATATATCAATATATATATATATCAAAATATATATAATATATATTTATATATGCAGAGCTTATTCAACCATGTGGCTATTGTTTGCGTGGCTTCAATTGGTCTGTGGCAGTCCGTCGACCGAGTCGGGTCAGCCGAAGTGGCTGCTAGCCGGAAACACAAGCAGAGTGCCGCCCTACGACTATCCAAATGATACGCTCTATAACCCACAGACGGAGGAGTATTTGCCAGCGACGGGCAGCTCGATGCACAGCACGGATCTGCCCACGTATCAGCATTGCATGGAGACACGCAACTCCTTTGCGGATCTGTTGACTGTGGTGCTCTATGGCCTCGTCTGCATTGTGGGCCTGTTTGGCAACACGCTGGTCATCTATGTGGTGCTGCGCTTCTCCAAGATGCAGACGGTGACCAACATCTATATACTCAATCTGGCCATAGCGGACGAATGCTTTCTGATTGGCATTCCATTTCTGCTCTACACGATGCGCATTTGCAGCTGGCGTTTCGGGGAGCTGATGTGTAAGGCGTATATGGTGAGCACCTCGATAACATCGTTCACCTCCTCCATCTTTCTGCTGATCATGTCTGCGGATCGGTATCTAGCTGTGTGTCATCCCATATCGTCGCCGCGCTATCGCACTTTGCACATTGCCAAGTTGGTGTCGGCGCTGGCTTGGAGCACCTCGGCGGTGCTGATGCTGCCTGTGATGCTCTATGCCAGCACCGTGGAGCAGGAGGATGGCATCAATTATTCGTGCAACATCATGTGGCCAGATGCGTACAAGAAGCACTCGGGCACCACCTTCATACTGTACACCTTCTTTTTGGGCTTCGCCACGCCCCTGTGCTTCATACTCAGCTTCTACTATTTGGTCATACGCAAGCTGCGCTCGGTGGGTCCCAAGCACAAGACCAAGTCCAAGGAGAAGCGTCGCGCTCATCGCAAGGTAACGCGTCTGGTGCTGACCGTCATCACAGTCTACATCTCGTGCTGGCTGCCGCACTGGATGTCACAGCTGGCGCTGATCAACTCGAATCCAGCACAACGAGATTTGTCCCGCCTGGAGATACTCATATTTCTGTTGCTGGGCGCTCTGGTCTATTCCAACTCGGCGGTGAACCCCATATTGTATGCCTTTCTCAGCGAGAACTTCCGCAAGAGCTTCTTCAAGGCCTTCACCTGCATGACCAAGCAGGACATCAATGCCCAGCTCCAGCTGGAGCCCAGCGTCTTCACCAAACAGGGCAGTCGACGACGTGGCGGCTCCAAACGTCTGCTGACCACAAATCCCCATCAGCAGCAGCAACAGCAACAACAACAGCCGCCGCTGCTGTCGCTGCACATGGGCAACAACAACTCATCGACGACGACCTCCTCGACGACCACAGCTGAAAAGACAGGCTCCACTAACGCGGCCAAGTCGTGCAGCTCCAATGGCAAGTTGACAGTGCCCAATGCCATGGCGCCCGAGGCAGAGAATCTGATTATTTGCCTCAGCGAACAGCAGGCGGCCTTTTGCACAACGACGCGACGCGGCTCCAGCCTGATTCAACAAACTGATCTATAAAACTAGTCTCTAACCTAACTGAAATGTTTACCAGCAAGAAAATCTCTCAAATGTATTTGTGTATATAGGAACTTATGCCTGACCTGGGCCACTCATATTGATATACGTATTCAGTTTTTCTAGTCTCTCTGTCTCTCTCTCGCAGTATTAATAGAGACTCCCAATGGAAAGCCAAGCATTAGCGTCACCCTCGTGTTTTCTTAAAATATACTTCAAATATAAAATATATTCAATACGACGAATTTTCAGCTCTAAACTTAAGTTTAGCCTTAAGTTTTAAAGGTATTTTTGAAAGGTGCATTTGCCGTTTAAATCTACTAGACCTAAGACTTAATCCAATTGTGTAAATGTGCTTATAAGTGTAACAACAAATACGAAAATAAAATTATTATTAAATATCAAAACTAATTGGAATAAAGAGAAACAGAAAATTAACAACGTAATCCCATCAGCTGAATAATCAAATGCTCAGCTTTGGCTGACGGAACGTGGCAGTTGCGGCACACACGTCGTATACGCAATGGAAATGCAGCATAACGGGAAAATGCAATTGTATATATGTGTGTGTGTGTGTGTGTGTGTTTGTGTGTGTTTGTGTGTGATTCGACTGCATTGGTCACGTTTTATATTTCACGGCATTTTACAAATTTGTCGCTGGTTCATTCGCATTGCAGTGGCGCCAATTTGATTTCGGCTGTTGACTTTCGGCCAACACACGTTTTAGATTGTTTGGCCGCTGCTCATTGACTGGCTTTATAGCTGGCAGTAGAGACAGAACACATCCCATTGTCTGGCTTACCTGGTTACCTATCACTTATCAGACAGCTATGCCGCAACGTGGTCTCGCCTTGCGGTCAATCAGCAAATCAGCAAGCCATCCACAATGTCAATCAAAGGCTTTATTTAATTATACTGCAATGCACCGCAACTAAATCTGAATAAGTGAGCCGAAATGTAGGCAAAGAGAAATTTAATTAAACGGAAATTAAATATAATTATGCGGAGAATGCACAAATATATTGTAGTATGCCTTGCATATGAAAGCCTTTCAGTAGTTGGCCGCAATGCAGAGCATGCGCCACTAAATGAGCAGCGTTTCGAGTGTGAGCAAATAAATTATACTTGAAGTTAATTTAATTACAATGCAGTTGACCCAAAAGTCTTTAGAGACAAATATTTGCGAAGTCTTTGTGGAGGGACACATGTGAGGCGGGGTCATCAAATAATTGATGGGTTACAAAAAGTTGTGCTTAATGATTCAGAGATGTTAGAGATTTTATGTTATATATATTTAAGTTATTCTATATAACTCGGGCAGCTTACTGCATACTTAATATTATTGTAGTATATACTATGCCTTATTGCTGCAGCAGATTCATTTATAAAATAAGTTCAAATTAGTTCCCAGTATCTTTTACTATCTTGAATTCTTAAACTAGTTCTTTCAAAGTTCTTTAAAAGACTATTTATAGTCTAGCTTTCGTGTGACCGGAAAGTACCCGGATATTCTCATGCCCGCTCTGGATGTTTTTGGAATTTTTTTTTTTTTTATTAAGTTGGGTGGGACTGTTTTCAGTATTTTGAAGGAGATCTAATAAATATTTATGAAGATTACAAATTCTGTAATTTATTCACAATTTCCGGGTACTTTCCGGTCACAAGGTATGTCCAGGTTTCTAATAATACAAGTAAAAACGTTGCTGTCGAGTGTTACCAACTGCATAGTACTTAACACTCAGTCCAGAAATAGTTAAATCATTTTTGGTAAAGGAATCAGGATGGAGTCTGCAGTAATTTGCAGTAACATAAATTTCTCTTAACCAATATACTCATTCACGAAACAACTTACATTTCTCTTAACTAATATAATCACTCACAAAGTGAATGAGTGAGCTGAAGCTGTAACTCACCATTTACTAATGTTTCTGATTGCATATTATGTCAAGTGACTTGGAGCATGTTTCAGTAACAGCTATCAAATTACTCATATGGCAATCGACTATTAACTAGAATATAAAAATCTTTTGTCTTCAAATTTAAGATATATCTATATATATGTATATATTGTGTTCCAGATGCTGCTTATAAGGAAAATGTTTTAAATGCCTGACTTCTTTTTTAAAGTGTTCCACGAATATCACCAACATTTCATATTTATCCAATTCTCTTTGGTTATGTAATATTTATAATATTAAATATTTTTTTTCGACTATATCTTATGAAGAACTGCTATTTATCCAATTCTCTTTGTTAATATAATATTTATAATTTTTTTGGACTATATCTTATGAATAACTGCTAAAAGAAACCATATAGTATTTCTAAATATTTTCCAAACAAAACATATATATTTTTGATGCTCTAACTCCATATTTTCCGCTATTCTCTCACTTTTTTCTATCACTCACTAATCACTCTTATCATATCCCCACTTATAATCTATTGAAACTACAACTTAATCCCACTATTAGTCCACTTTTATGCCAATATCTGCTTTAATAGTTAAGTCAACCGCATCACAGTTATTCCCTAAGCGTGAAATGCAATTTGCCAGCGCATTCAGGAGTCAAAAGCAATAATAGAAATGCTGAGCTGCACTGGGAAGCCGACTATGGCGAAAGTGTGACAAACTGAAACAGAAAGAAGGCAACGAGCAACTTTTTTTGTTTAGCAAATTTGTTCTGAAAATTGTGCTGCACAGTTATTGAGCTGCCACGGCAGCTGCCCCGAACCATCTTACTCAGCCCCAAGCAATCGTGCAGTTCGCACAGCTGTAAACAAGTCCGCAATACACAGAAGTGGGGCTTAGTCGATTTAGCAATACGCACATTTCGAAAGGTTTTACCCATATTTAAAGTAACATTTATTTTCGCTCTAGCAGCAGGTTGTTGTGTATCCATAGTGCATGGAGCGAGCTGCTGGAGGCAAAATCTTGCTGCAGACTTGGCGTGTTGGCACGCCGTCGCACATAAATCAATGGCAGCAGCATTGGCTAAAGGCTGAGAGCCAAGTTTCTAAACTTGATTTAATGCCAGTGCAGAGTCAAAGAAGAAAATATATATAATATAAAAAATGGGCTTTGGCTTACTCTCTAATAAGTATTGGAATCTTGACGTCGTCTTAAAAGCATTTGGCCACACTTCAAAGCTAACGATATAAATCAATACAAAAATGTATTTATATATATATAAGTTTTCATCTAACAGTGAAAGGTATTTAAATAGTTTGGGATTGTAAATAATGTATATAAGTAGTTTATATGAAAAAGAGAATATATGAGGGATATATCATCTATCATCAACATAGCATATGTCATATAAAGTTTTCAGCATATATAGAAGGATGTATCATCTATCATCAACATAACAAGCAGAATAAATGAATAATTTATATAATTTATATTCATAGCTCAAATTTGTCGAAGAGATTGAGAGATAGATAGATAGAGATATAATTTTTAGTCAATTTATATTTCAATTCATATCATATCCCAACTCATATCACATTTTAGCAAACCAAGTCAACACATCATCACATAAACCTACCACATCAATCACTAATCCTACAGAGCATTTAAATTCATCTTTCATTAATAACATTCTTGCAAAAATGCAATCATTAGAAACACAATTCTTAGACCTCATAACTTGGATAACTTAATTACAAATACACTTACAGACCTTTACGAGTCTGGTAGTATTATGCACTACAGTCAACTCTCTAACTTCTAAACTCACCATATCTCATTATTTCACTCTTGCCTTACTCAAATCATCATTCTCACAGCACTTTTACTTTAACTCTCCGTCATTGCTAACTTCATTTAGTGTCTTAAGCTCGTTAAGACTGCAACACTTGATCCATAAAATGATAAACTGAGGAAGTAGATTATTTCTATCAGATCATGGGAAAGAGGACTGACTGTTCTAGCCAACTAGAGGAAGTCGCAAGTTGCAGCTCTACAAATTTAAGTATTAAAGGAATTACAACTTGCGACTTCTTCCCTTTGATCTGGCACCAAAAATTAAAGCGAATGAAAGCCTCGAGTTTCATATTCAAAGTGATTTTATTGCCCTATACAAGGAGAGCATGTGATAGTGAGAGTGCGCTAACATGCATGCTCTTATAGCTTCATGTCTTCACTGTTTTTACACCTCTCTTGCTGTAATTCAAATGCCTTTACTTAATAAATTCTACTCTATCTATAGATTGAGATCAAGAGTAACTTAGGTGTTTGGGTTTTTAGCAGCAGACCTATGAGAGCTGCAATCTTTTATGAATTTGGTGCACCCATCAATTTTATATTATTATCATTATCATTATCATTATTATTATATCACTTGACATTAGTATACCTTTGCCTATATTCCAAACTTGCAGTTTGCAGATCTTATAAGCTTTTCATTCAAATGGACAGATGGATGGCAAGGCATGCAAGAAAACAACCTACTCTTTTTACTGCGTTAACTTAAATAGGTACAAAAACAAATCAAAAATGTCTTTTGATTTAATTTTTGAATCTCACCAGTGGTTAAAGTTCCAAAGAAAAAAGAAAAAGAAAAAAACCAAAGTTAGTCGAGATAAATTAAAGTAAAACTCTATTCAATGAGAAGTCTCAATCTAAGGGTTTTTTGAATCCAATGCCTGAGCGCTGTAGGCTCCCAATCATCTACACAGCCTGATTCGTTTGCAATAGATTCTTGATATTCCATATATTCCATATAATGGGCCACAGCCAATTATTGTTTTCATAATCTGCAGCTCTTTAGCATTTGGTTGTATTATGGAAATATTTTTCTGTTCTTATTTAGGCTATACGTTATACTGGTTTAGTTTACCTTTAAGTTGACTCTCGTCTTGTCAATATCCTTTTGAATAAATAAATAAATACTCTGTACAAGTATTAATTAAATGTATTTAATATTGTGTATTAAATACACAATTTGTAAATATAAATATTTAAAAGATTCTTAAACATTCGTCACATTTCAGTTTTGACTATTCCAGTTTAGTTAACCTTTGTGGAGCTACACAAACAGCAATTGCTGCTCCAAATACAATTTGCAATTGCACATTGAAATCCTGCTGCGAGTCTGATATCTTTATAATGCACTTCCACACACACACGCACACACGCACACACTCACACACACAAGCACACACAAATTGAAAGCTAGCACTCAACAACAACAACAACAACGAGATGCACAAAAAAAATGATAAACATCTTTATGCCGTGTCGAGTGAGATACAACCAAAAGTTTTGCCTGCCTCCCACTGCCCCGCCCCATGCCATGCAGGCCACGCACGTAGTCAACGCATTTGAAATAAATTTTTGCTGTTGGCTTTTTCGCTGAATTTCCATGCGAAAAGCGGAAAAATGTTTGCGTAGCCAGAGTCAAAGTGAAAGCAAAGCAAACGAGCAAGTGCAGTGCATGGAATAACAATAACTGAATTTCAACGAATTGTATTTAAAGGAAAATCCTAATTTTCTGCTCTCAACTGCAAACGGAATTAGAAGTTGGCCTGGCCAGCACAAATTCTTGGCCATCAATTACTGAAATTGTTTTGTGCCCACTGTCAAGTTATGAGCCCAGCTAAATGCCAATTTGCATGGGCAACTGCTGCTGCTGCTGCTGCTGTGGCTTCAACCGGATAGCGACTCCTTCCTGTAGCTGCAATTTTCTATGCAATTACAGCAAAGACTAACGAAACTTGTGTAATTGATATATGTGGTTGCATCTGGCAACTTTCTAATGGAGCTGCCTGACTGAGCCACGCCAACAGCGGCAGCAGAGCAGCAGCAGCAGCAGGCGCGCAGCTCTTATGGACTGCCCCGAAAAGTTGGTCAGTGCCAAGTGACGCAAAGTCTGCGGCTTGCGAAATTTGGAAAGAGCTTGATGCTGAAATTGTTGCTACGTGGCTACGTGGAGATTGAAGTCTGACACATTTCGGATTACCAGGATAATTGCTTTCGAGGTGCGCCAGTCGAAACCAAAGCCAATTGCTTCACGGAATGCCGAGTTTTCTGCACGAGTTTATGTACATACATATGTATATCGTGGCGCTAGGTGGACTATATTATATCGGGTATATGGTAAGTTTTCTATTCTCATGTTAAGCAACTTTGACTAGTTTGATATTTAAATTATATTTAATATCTAAAGTTTTCCTTCCACTACTTATTCTTGTACTAGCATTACTAGTTCTGCTACTATTTGTACTTGAGGTACTATTTCTTCTTCTATTACTAGTTATACTAGTAGTAATTTCCTCTATTATATCTACTGCTACTATTTTTACTGCTACTACTACTTTTACTACTTCTTCTACTTCTATTGCTAATACTTTTGCTACTACGTCAGCTACTATTCCAGCTACTTTTACTACCACATCTACTACTATTTCTACTACTTTTACTACTAATTTTACTACTACTTTTACTACTGCTTTTACTACTACTTTTACTACTGCTTTTACTACTACTTCTACTACTATTTCTACTAGTTTTACTACTGCAATTACTACTATTTCTACTACTTTTACTACTACTACTACAGCTTCTACTACAATTTCTACTAATTTTACTACTAGATCTACTACTATTTCTACTACTTTCCCCCCTACTACTATTTCTACAACTACAACTTCTACTATTTCTACTAATTTTACAACTGGATCTACTACAATTTCTACTACTTCTACTACTATTTCTACTACTTTTACTACTACGTCCACTCCTACTTCTACTACTACATTTACTACTACTTTTGCTAAGTCTACTACTAATTGTGCTCAATTTTCTACTACTTCTTAAACTAATACTACAAGTACTTCTACTACTACTTCTACTTTTTTACTACTTCTTCAACTAATACTACTATTACTACTACTACTTCTACTACTAGTATTACTAATAATATTTCTATTACTCATATTTCTAATATTTATACTACTACTTCTATTCCTCCTAGTAGCAATAGCATCTTCAACTATTACTTCAACTATTTCTAGCATTGCTTCAACTACAGCGCGCACAACTGTTTTGATTAAACCGCAACACTTAATACACTTTAAGATATAATCCGCAGTTATGCACCGTTGGCTTTCAATACCCTGCCCTTTAGTGCACGCCCCAGCATTCGCTTTGACATTCGCTTCGCATGCAGCTGAAAGATCAAAACATTTAAATGTCATTTCAATTATGTGCTCTATGGTCTGTGTAGTAGCTGCAATAAACCTTCTCCTGCTCCCTATTCCCAGTTCACTGTCCGCGCTATCCGGACGGGGCTTCCGGTTCGTTAGCAAAGTTCACGCACAAATTAACACGCAGCAAGTGCAACTTTTAGTCTTTATGGCTGCCAAAGTGCAAAGTACATAAAAACAAAACATAATTTCAAATTTCAAATTTTAATGAGCAAAGAGTTGACAACTTTCCAAAAACTGAAAAAAATATATATTTAGCTATATATATATTTAGCTATATACTTATATATGTATATGTATGCATTTGCATAGACACTTTCATATTTATTAATGTAATTTTATTACATTTATATTTTTTTTTTCAGTTTTATTTTGTTTAAATTGCAAATTTGCTGCAATTTCAAGCATGTAAAACTTTTTGAATAGCATTTGCTAGTTGAAATGCCCTTAATATAGATATGCAGGCAGTCAAAGTTCATTGGCTTGCCTGCACTTAACAGCTTTTTAAGTGTATGTACACTGGCAAGAGATACTATTGATATGTCATGAAGTAGGTAACACATTGGATGTTCAGGCTTGAACATACAGAAATATACAAATAATTTAAACATGTATTATACGAACTCAACGACTAACAAGAAGTGCAATAGTAATAGATAAGGGCCACATATTTGTAATCTTAAGTTGCGTACGTCAAAGCTGACCCTTACAAACTCAGAAATAGATAAGTTAGACCAAGGAAATGAATTGATGCATGGAGTCAGGGTATAAATACACTGGCTCTGAAGAATAAAGATTTAATACAAAACTGAACACCATCGCAGTCAAGTGTATTCATTGGATATATATAAATTTATAAATTCTTATATTAAGAAAGCGGGCTGAAGTGGTTGGCTTGCCTAGCCACACAATTTTAAAGCAGTCTACAGTCAATAGAGACTGATTTACAGCTATCGACATGTTCAAGCATACAATCAGCCTGACGAACATAGAGACAGGACTAAGTCAAGGCGCTGCTGATCATGAATAGATATACTTTACGTTGTCGACCAAGCCTTTGTCTGGCTTTGATATATGTATATTCAAAAGAGAATATTACTGTTCAAGCAACTATACTTTTAAAGGACTGAAACTTGAGGCTTTCTTTGAAGAAGAAGAAATCAAACATCAATCCGCCTTGAGCTTCAGTTAAACCATGCCTTTGTTCTTCAGTTGCTCAGCTACAGTACGCGAACACAGGGGAAAAAAAGAGCTGACCTCTAGACTT
Source organism: Drosophila leonis (assembly GCA_035045365.1). Classification (NCBI taxonomy): domain Eukaryota; kingdom Metazoa; phylum Arthropoda; class Insecta; order Diptera; family Drosophilidae; genus Drosophila; species Drosophila leonis. The sequence goes on along the minus strand of JAWNPC010000205.1, from coordinate 4,827 downwards.
ATGAAGACACGATTGTTATAGCCTGCCTTATTTGCCATAGTTTCCTGTTTTTTGCTTTATTTACAATTTGTTGCAGCTTATTACCCTAGATTCTATTGCCCATTAAGCTCTAAACTTAAACTACTGAGTGCAATTGTAAGACAGCATATTCATCTTCAATCTAGATTCATTTATACAATATTTCTAGTTATACAATATTATTATACAATTACAATTATTATACAATATTTCAACTTCTTTAGTTTTCCCTGCGGTCCAGAGGATATCATCTTTTCAGCCTTCGCCTGTTGTTATTGGTAACCAGATTAGATGCGAACTGGTTTGGCTCGCACATCTAAAGCTGTAGTTGCCTGTGATAATGAATAATAGTTATTGAGATAGTTATTAACAATTTCACATACTCATTTCAATTTACTAGTTTAACTCTTAATATAAGAATTGATACAACGAAGGCATAATTTGAATTTAAGACTTAAAATATTTACTATAAATTACTCTTAATATACTATAATTATTGCCAAAAAAGCTTTTCTTCTACTCAAGCCTCTCTTCTCTTTTAGATTTATATATTACAATAATTTGAGTTATATTTACTCTAACTTACTTTCAATATATAATCATTACAAATTAAAATTTTCTTCCACTCAAGCCTCTCTTTTAGATTTATGTATTACAATAATTTGACTTACATGTCGTAATTAGTAATCGGCAAGAGTATTCGCCTTTCGATATTCTATATATATATAATTTCTTGCCTTTTACCAACCACTGCAGGGCGCGCACAAAGATTTTTATAATCAACATTTTTATTTCATTCATTTATGCCAGAGCCACAAAAGCTTTTGCTGCCTTAAAATGTTAATTGGACGCTGAAATGGGGAATTACTCAAAAGTGCAGTGCAAAAGAAAAAGAAGGAAAAATTATACTTATATATATATACACACACATATATATATATATATATATATATATATAGTTGCATATATGTATAATATGGCAGTGCCTAGGCACAGGTTGCCCGAGTCCTTAGCAGCCGGAAAAAAAATGTCAGTTGGCTGGCAGCCAGCGTTAAGACAAGCTTCCGGCAGAGACTCTGACGTCGCGACGAGGGACCAAACATCAACAACTTTCATTTCATTATGCATAAATTATGGAATAACGCGCAAAATGTATGAAAATAAACGTCAGTTACTTTTTTATAATGCCCAGGCTAAATGCTAGCAAAAAAAATTAATAAAGCCATTTAGATGTGGCTACAGTTTAATTAAAATACATTTGAAGCACGCAGAGGAAGAAAGAGGAAGAGAGAGATTTTAGTTGCGTTGTCTTTAAGCTTCAAATTAATTATTCGGTGTAGGCATTGGAATGGCAATTAAGGAGGGAAAACAAATTAATTGTTTATGCTCGATTTAATCGCATTCTCATACGCTACGCTTTCAATGAATTAGCCGGAATCTCCAGTGAATGCTTTCTTCAATTAAATCAGGTCACGTGCCGCAGCCAATGGGCAGCGGGCAAGACAACCGGACAGTCGGACAGTCGGGCCACCCAGTCGGAGCCAAGTCAAAATGGCGTCGGCATTTCCGCCATGTCAATTTGTAGCCAAAATGTGTTTGCCGCAAAATCGTTTTAGCCAGAGCATCACAGACGGACGGGTGAGAGTTGGCAGAGAGAGTGAGAGCCAAAGAGATATATACTACTTCCGCCTTGTGATTTTATGGCTTGCTGAATGCTCTCTGCTATAAATAAGAAATTCATTGCCACAGATCACGATGATAAGTGAGGGGAAGTCAAGATCAAGATAACAGATGTGAGAGGAGAAGCAGAGACAGAATTTCGAGTGGAGCTTGTGCGAGGACATTTGCTAAAGTGAGATGATGAGAGGCCAATGATATGAGAAGTGTAGCATAGAGAGAATTGCTAATTTAGAATAGTGAGAGACAAGGGTAGGTGAAGGCTGCTTGGTGCGATTCAACTGAGAGTAAGAGATGAGAAAAGATATGAGAACCGAAGCACTCCGACTGGATGTACAAAGTTGTTGGGAGTGCGAAAATGAGATAAGGAACGGCAAAGGTTGATAAAAACTGAAGATTTCGTTTATTTGATAATGACCAAGAAATCAAGATACACTTAAAAACTCCAAATTTTTATAATTATTTTATTCATTCATAATACTCATGTTTCATATATTTGATATACAAGTATGTATAGGCACCCAAACTTTATTCACTTTCTTGATTTAAATTTGTATACCCTGAACCCATTGAAAATGGGAAGTCAGGATAGCTAGAATTCATTAAAAATGGGAATTCATGATTAAATGATTACATTCAAAAATATAAAAAATATATAACAGGCAGAATAAAGCGTAAAATACACATATTCTTAGACAAAGTCCAACAGTCAAGTAGATCAAGTTCTATCCTTCTGTCTATTGGTTTGTCTGTCAGGCTGTGTGAGTGCAAACGTATATCTCAAAAGCAGTAATAGCTAGATTTTTATAAATTTGCTCTTATGTTCTTCTATAGCACGCGCAGATTATATTTATTTGCTTTAAATCGTCGAATACTAATTCGTTATGAACTTTCATAGATTTGTGCATATATAACATATTTCTACAGCAAGTGTCACGTAAGTTTTGTATATAGATTCTCTTTAGTCTCGATAGCTAATATTATACTTTTTTAATACCTTTCGCAAGTCTGGCTCACATGAAATATTGCTTGAGCTACTCTTATGTAGCTCAAGGTATATTCTTGTCGCTCAGTTCTGACTATGTGTTTCTTATTTGTTAGTTTAATGAATGCTCGATCTTGTATGTATATGAATATATTTTTGATATATAAAATATATGAGCATAAGCACTAATTGTTAAATTTTAGAATATTTTAGAATATTTTTTTTTTAATTTTTAATTTAATTGATTTACTTATTTATTTAAATTATTTGGCATAACTGTGTCATCAAAAAGTTAAAACTAAAACTCGCATATTCTACGGAAAACAAAGAAAAGGCACAATACGGGTAACACACGTATCAACAACACAATGTCTTTATTTTTGCTATTATTATTATTATTTGCACGACTGACCAGCTATGCTCCATTTCAAATTCGGAAGGTACTAACGGAAACTTCATAAAAATTATTATTTTAAAATATCTTAAGTGTAATTAAAGTGACAAAAAAAACAGAACCAAAACTAATAAAGATTAAAGGAAAAAAATATATATATAAAAAAAGAAGTATTAATAACTAAAATTTAAAGCAAGTTGAGAAATAAAAAAAAATGAAATTAAATAAAAAGAATATATTAGATAACGAAATTACTATGGAACAGATATTTGCTACATTTTAAACGGTAAGATAAATTATAAAAAAAGAGGAGAAAGTATTTTAAATGAAATTGCCAACAGAAAAAAAATCACTTTTAAGCCAGTTCAATTCACTCTACTCAAAAGTTTCTTTGGTAACTATTTTGATTTAAAATTCCGTTTTTTGTAAACAGTTCAAATGGAAACCCAATATCAATCTGTTTTAGTAAATATTTTTGGTTCAAAAGGCCATTTAAAGTAAAACGGTAAATTGGAATTTCTGTTTCAAATCAATTCAAAGGAGTCTTCACCAAGCACTGGCAATCAATATGATTTCTGCCACAAAATGCAACAATCAGGGTAAATGTGCTCTGCATTTGCCAGCTACTGTAATAAAATCAATGTAATTTTAATTTTGCGAGCTGATTTACCATCATTCACATACAAGTAAATGCCATTAAGAATGACAATCATATTAAGCGCTTGCCGACTGTTTAATCAGATATAAATACCGCTAAAATATGCTTTAAGGGATTTACAATCTGGCGATGACGACAAAAGAGAAATTCGAAAAAATTGAAATGAAATGCAAACAAATTTTAATTCGATTTGTCGCGCTGACGAAACGTGACAGGCGTAATTCAATTTTACGATTGATCGCCATTGAAATTTAATGAGAACCAAAATAAAAAACGAAAAAAAAAATTAATTCACTGCATTAATGAAAATCAAGGCAAAGACTTACAGGACTAAAGGATTATCTTTTGCAGATAAAAGAAATGAAATTCGTAAAGGCAAAGTCGAGCAAAAGGTGCGCCGTGAATGTTAGGCAAATGAGCAACAACTGCAGAGAAAGTAGTCAAAGCGCATTTTACAACGTAAGCGAAAGCTAAGCTGATTAATGAGCATGAAGAAAAAAGGTAGCAAAGGCTAAGAAATGGGCGTAAAGAAAGTGCAAAATTGAATGCTTAAATTTCTTCATTTAAAATTGGAGAAATCGGGTTTGCCCGACTAGCATATACCTCAAATTTTACACAGAGCTGTTGTTTCAATCATTCTAGACTTATTTTATCACATATACACAGATATATGCACAATGAGATACACTAAGAGATAAGTTTGTGTACCATCGGCTGCTCATTTAACTCTTCCTACACTCTGACACTAGGGCATATTAGCTATTTAATAAATTTAGCTCTAGATACATATAGTAAATAGTAAATAATATGTTTTACAAATGATTATTAAGATCATAAATCATTTTCAACACTCATAACAATTTAATAAAATATTTACTCACCGTTAAAGTTATTCTCAAACTGTGTTTTAAATTCAATAAAAATGTAATATTTGTTTTTTAAATATAAGTTTTAGTTGTGAGAAACATAAGAAAAAAGCAAAAATATGATATTGAAATGTGTGTAAATACCAAAGCTCAAATATCTACTATTTAAAACATGGTTTTCTAAAAATGTTGGGTAGAATATGGATGGGTAAAAATATTCAAAAGCTTT